>CP139508.1:505954331-506063138 GCA_021014915.2 Artemisia tridentata subsp. tridentata
TCATGAAGTTGAACTTACAGGGAAATGATAAGGGAGATGGTTACAGACAAATGAGGCGAAAATTTCTTTTTTGTAGACATTTTAATTAAGCACAGCAAACTAACGGATTGGAACTTTATGCAAGAGTGATGATTTCTTTCACATTATTCAATTCCGAAACATCCTTTTTTTTGGTTTGGGAAAAGGTAAATTTTATTAACGCCAAAAAATATATACGGAAACCAATCCATGGCATACCATGAACAAACTCATGGTTTGGGCGGAAACCAATCCATGGCATACCATGAACAAACTCATGGGGCATATTTGGGCGGATTACAGACTCAATCCTAACTTACATGCATAAATGACGATCAATACTACCGTTGTCAATACAAGACTCAATCTAATAGAGTAGGCTCATACAGATTCAAACCTATCATACCAGGACATCTCTTCAGATTAGACGAACAAACCCCATAACCGTTAGACTCCTGCAAAACTATCAAAGCAGCATTCCCGGAACCAATCAATAAGCAACCGGCAACCAGGATCATACCAAAATAAGAGAAAACCAGATAGTGAACAGAGACCATAAGCAGACCATCAACATGACCCATTACCAGCCTGCTAAAGAGAATGAAACCATAGCTCATTAGTATCCACCAAGCTGATGAAAGAATATGACATTTCAAACAACTATCACACCCCCAGATAGGAAACCAGAAGAAATAGTCTACTAACTTATAGCATATGATTAAGACGTACAATGTGCTGCACATGGAGACCAAGTATATCACTTAACATTATACCCGCAGCTTTGTATTTAGCACCATTGTCAGTAACCATTTTACCCAACCATTTTAACAATAATCTCAGGAAACAAACTACACAAATTTTTAGCATTGTGCGTGCACAGGTATTATCACTGGTTTAAACAATATACTAACCCATTCCAGTAATGATATATATTTTAATAGAGTTGTTTATAAAAAAAAGCTCATTTAACTTATAATCACCAATTTAATACTAAAACTTGAAAAAAAAAAAGTGCTAACTATTTACACATTTAATAGCAAAATATTGTTTGTCAAAATTTTTAATCATAGGGTACCCGCCGCCGCAACGCGCGGTTACCCTGCTAGTTACTTATAGAGCATGTATAAAATCTCTTAATCTCTTAAACTTCTTAATTTTTTATATACATATTATACCCTTTATTATAATTATTATAAATGGCAACTTTTTATAATAAATAATAGTTTCCAAAAAATTATACTACTCTATCTATATTCTATACTATCTATAATGGAAAAACTATTTTTAAAAGTAAAAAGTGAATACTTAATCTATTTAAGGAAACAAACTAATACACGGTTGAAAATTTAATTATGTACCTATTAACGGAAACTATTCAATCATTATAATCTCGAAAAGTATTCAATCATATAATCTCGGAAATTGTGTATTTAACGTTTCCCGCATGACATATATATATATATATATATATATATATATATATATATATATATATATATATAGGATAAAGATCAAATAAAAAGACAAATATCCGTACATTACGTAAAAAGATTTTTTTTTTCAAAAATTTTCTCGAAAAATTCCAAAAAAATTCCACAAGATCAGGTATGTTGGTGCATGAAAAAGTTGTGAAGGAAGTTTTTCTAAAAGTTGATATTTTTTCCCAAAAAAAAATTATGAAAAAATACGTTTGTGCATTAAATCGCTTTTTTGTGCATCAAAAATTCGTTTTTGCACCCAAGTTCTTTTGACTTTTTTAATGAAAATAATATTGCGCATCTAACTAAAACAAGTTGAAAATTTTGTGCATCAAAATTTTTTTGCGCATCAAAATTCGTTTTTTGTGCATTAAAAAAAACGTATAAAAACTCAAAATTAGAAAAACTTCTTTCGTAAAAGTTTCATGCACCAACATTCCCGATCTTGTGGAATTTTTATGGATTTTTTCGCGAACTTTTTTGAAAAAAAAAATCTTTTTACGTAGTGTACGAATATTTGTCTTTTTATTTTAACTTTACCTTATATATTATATATATATATTATATATATTATATATATATATATATATATATATATATATATATATATATATATATATATATATGTAGGGTCCGGTTCTAGAGAAAACTATAATTAGATAGAAAAGTAGGAAAAAAAGTTATAGGGTAGAATTTGAAAACACTTGAAAGTTTAGGATAAAAATTAAAAACAAATAAACAAAATAGGAGGGACATCAATCAGATCGTATTTTCAGTTCATTCACAGATCAGCTTATCCATCTGCACCGTCACCACCACCACCACCACCGTCGCCACCATCTGCACCGTCACCACCACCACCGTCGCTACCATCTGCACCGTCACCACCACCACTGTCTCCATCGTTATTCCCAAACATGGAGATTGAGCTACTCCATCTGCACCGTAACCACCATCACTGTTGCTACCGTCTTCCGTCGTTCAACCACCGCGTCAATCTTCACTTCACAACCGTCACACAGCCGCCGTCAATCTTCTTCAGGTTAATTTAGTATAAATAACATTTTTAATTATCTAATTTATATAATTTTATTGATTGATTAATTATTTTAATGTTTAATATATAATAACATACAACAGTAAGTGCACTAATTTTGTTGATTGAATAATTATTTTAATGTTTAATATATAATAACTCAAACAACACTAAGAAAAAACTTATTTTAGGGCTCTAATGTGTAAACAGGTGATAATTTCGAGTATTTTTGAATTATTTGACATTTTAGGGCATCAATGTGTAAACAAATCATAATTTGTATTATTGTTGAATCAAATGAAATATTAAGGCATCCGTGAGTATGATTATTGCATCATTAGACATGTTAAGGCACAAGTGTGTATGTTTAGTGCATCCGTTTGTATTTTAGTGCATCGTTGGACATACCTTGGGCATATGTTTGTATGATTAGTGCATCGATGAACACATTAGGGCATCAGTGAGTATGACTAGTGTAGTGCATCATTAGACATATTAAGGCATCAGTGTGTGCGTTTAGTGCATCGTTAGTCATAGAAGGGCATCCATTTGGTATATTTAATGCATCGTTGTAAATACTTGGTCATCTATTTGTATGTTTAGTGCATCGATGAACATATTATGGAATCTATGAGTATGATTAGAATATCAGTGAGTAAGATTAGTGCATCATACATATTAAGGCATCAGTGTGTATGTTTAGTGTATCCTTTTGTATGTTTAGTGCATCGTTAGTTATAGTAGGGCATCCATTTGTATGTTTAGTGCATCGTTGGATATACTTGGGCATTTGTTTGTATATTTAGTGCATCGATGAACATATTAGGGCATCAATGAGTAAGCTTAGTGCATCGTTAGACATATTAACATCTATATGTATGTTTAGTGCATCCGTTTGTAAGTTTAGGACCCTTTGTGTCACTGATTACTATGCTCTTGGTTGCCAAGGAAGTTGCAAGCACATCAAGTGTTCATGTTCTGAAAACGTTAAAAAATCAGATGGTCTTTGATCCAGGTTCTTTCTGCAGAATCTATATGTATATTTTCACAACAGATTGTTAAAGTTTTATCTACAAGTTAGTTTTACACACTTAGTTATGTTCAATGTTGTAGTGTCATGGTTGCTAATACTTTTTTCTCTATGCAGTTGTGTGCTTCAACAGGACTTGTTGCTACATGTGTGCAATTTAATAGAGATTAGTGATGAACTCAAATAAGTACATTTTATTATCATCATTTATCCTATTTATTTGACTTGTTTTGTTATATTATATATGAGAATTGGTGCATTAATGTTTACTTTAGTGATTCTCAGGTAAAAACAAGTATTAGGTGAAACTTGACGATTTTGGACTAATTATGGAGCAAAACAAGCGAAATGTCAAAAGGCTACTGAAATCAAGAAGATCAAGTTCATTCTGCTCCAGATACGCCGCAACATACTTATTACATACGACGTATCACTATCAAGATTTCACAAGATACGATCCAAGATATAGGAAGGACATGCGCCGCATAGAGAAATCGAGATACGCCGCATCTTAAGGCGGTGTACGAATATTCCCTGAATATATTAATCTTGGACCCCACGCGAAGTTAAGTCAATGCGCCGCATCTACTAATCCTATGCGCCGCATCGACCCCTCAGACAGAAACTATAAATACCCCAAAAGTCAGACGAATTTTGTGTGCAAGATCCCATACGTGAAAGTACCAAACCACAGCCGAATTCAGACGATTTAGCAGCACAAGACACACCAGAAACGAAGATACAAGAGCTGTAAGAAGGTCCTGCATGTATTCAATTCATTAAGTAGTTTTGTTTTATTATAATAGTACACTTTAATTCATCAGGATTGATGGGCTGATGTCATGTGACTACGGAAGATCATGCGCACCCCTTAAAATTGCTTTCCCATCAATTAAAGTTTATATGTTGATGTCTTTGGTGACTTTTATTAGTGCATTGATAACCTCTGTGTCTATTAGTGGCTTGTGTATGTGACTACGGAATATCATATATCTCCCACGGTTATAACTAAACTGATCAGTTAATAAATAACTTTTAGACATAAGTGATCATTAAGGGTTTACTCGCCGATAAGATTAGAGCCAACGAGAAAGATTTAATTACATACACTTCATATAAAACTAACAATAAAACAAGTGACAAGCTACTTAATTATCATGACAGGTCTTCTTATTGTCTCTAGTATCTATCTGTGTACGTGTGTGCTAATCGCTGATTCGTGCTAATTAGTTTAGTTTATTATTTAATTATAACCAAACCGTGCCAGTCTCTCAGGCTGAACCCCTTGCGTTAGATTAGGTTGTATAACTAACTTGGTATATTAAAATACTTATTAGATTAACTAGATAATACGTTCCACTCTTAGTGATCGACACTCTACTTACCATTATATTCATACTGACCGGGTACACTGCTCGTTAAGTGTGTGTGTTATTGATAAGTCGGCTAAATATAAATTTAAAACTTGAATAGGCATTAATACTTCTAAACCGCAACGACACATCACCACCATCAAGTTTTTGGCGCCGTTGCCGGGGAGTGAATTGTTATTATCTGTTAATTTGATTAGTATTTTAATTAGTTTTTTTCTTTTTAGTTTTTTTTTTAGATTCTAATCACTAACCCGTTGTATATTAGATAGATTGCATTCATTGTATAATTTGCATATTTACTGTTTTTGTGTGATTTTTGTTTCTTGTGTTTTTGTTTGTTTTTATTATTTTTGTATTTTTCTGCATTCTGCTGTCGTTGTATTGTGCTGACATAAACGATAAGGCGCATCTGATTTCTCGGATACGGCGTATTGCGTTTAATTTTTATAAAATACAACGCGTTTGATAAATTCGAATACGGCGCATCTTTCCCCAAGATACGGCGTATTCTGTTTTTAATAAGAAAATTTTCTAAACGTTAACGCCATACGGCGCATCTGTTTTTGCAGATACGGCGTATTTGATATTTAAAATTAAAAACAGTTTTCGAATTATTAAACATAAGTGACGCATCGATCCTTATCGATACGGCGCATTTGCGAAATCAAAAATCGTAACGACGTATTTAATACGATTTTTGATAATTTAAACAGGATACGGCGCATTCTAATTCATAAGCGGCGTATCTGTTATCTGAATAAAAGTCTGATTAAATTTTAACGTAATAAGATACGGCGTATCCAACTTTTTGGATACGGCGCATCGTCTGCAGATATCAGCACTTTCTGTTCCTTATATTCGTTTTTAAATTCATTAATTTCTCTTCTAGCGAACAAATCCTACTGATGATTTTACCTATGATGACAGATTTTGCTATGGGAGATATGTCAACGAACGGATATCTTGCTAAGGAACTTATGAATGATATGCGCAACGAAAAGTTCCGCACCAAAAAGCCGTTAATTCTGGAAAGTGATGACGAGTGTGATAACTATGGAGTTAGCTTGAGGAAGTTCCCAGCATTAAGCATTACTAAAAGCTCAGAATTGGAAAAGGAACTCATGCTTTCGAATTCATTTGAAGATTTAGATGCTATTACTTGCAACTTACCTACGATCAATGCTTTACTCAAATCCGTATCTCAAACCAACATGCCCTTCCACTCAGTGGACGATGTCAACTTCAATGTACTCACGATTGATGCCGATTTATTTTCTTGGGAGACCCCTCTTGAAGCTACTTATAAGGAATTCAAATGCCTATGCAATATTGAAGATGGGATATTCTCTTACGATTTACTAATGAGCTACACTGAAGACGAATTGTTACTCTTATGGCCCATCATTGAATCTAGAGGATTAACTTGGACTACTATCGAAGAGAAAGATGGGAAATTCCAAATTGAATACATGAACTCAGCAAATGCAGTCAACAAATCGAGAAACAAAAGCTATGAAGTCCAACCTACACAAACTTCTTATATGCCTTATTCCGAACAGTACTGGGGATTAGATGAAAGCAACCTGGATGATGAAAGAATTTATGCTGAATCGGAGATACTGTTTCATAACAAGTTGGTAAGGTTGATGGATATCTCTTTAGAAGAATGGCTTGAACTTAAATATGGTGATCCTAAACTTGCTCTTGCAAATGAAGTCAAGCGGATTGTGACCTCATGGTTGACGCGAAGTTTTAAAGAACAATTTAACGAGTTCATGGAGATAAGGAGGAAAATGATTGGTAATACTAGCTTTGACATTAACTACGATCCTAACAATGTTGATTTTTCAGATTGGTTAGCTAGTAAGTTCAATAACCATAAGATCATGGACCGAGCTACTAAAAATGTGTTATGGGTATATTGGATGAGAGGGGAAGATGAGGAAGTAGAAAGCAACAATGGATCATCACATGACGATTCAACGATCAAGGAAGGCATTGAAGAATTATTCAGCATTGATATTGATTTGCTCAATTATGAGACACCCTTATGCAAACAATTCAAAGAATTTAATTACCTTCTTCAAATCGATGCTGATGTGCTAACTGGAGATCTACCGGGATTCAAAACTTATGATGAGTTCAAAAACACCTGGTACTACGAATGGAACAACCAAATACCATGGGTTTGGGATAAACCATGGAAATTTGAGCATATCCATCACACTTGTAAACCTTTCCATTTCAAGGATGAAAGTAGTGAATGGCCAACCTGTGATTGGAAGAATGATGGAACCTGTAATGGGGGAAGTATAATTGGGATGAAACGGATTGGAAACGAAGTATACTTTGAAGACGATGATTGGTATGAAAAAGTTGAAGATTGCCCACGCAAGGCAGAGGCTTTGCAAGAAAAAAGGAGAATCAAATACTTAAAAGAATTAAGGGGAGCATCGAACACTACTTTC
This sequence comes from Artemisia tridentata subsp. tridentata, assembly GCA_021014915.2. NCBI lineage: Eukaryota > Viridiplantae > Streptophyta > Magnoliopsida > Asterales > Asteraceae > Artemisia > Artemisia tridentata. The sequence goes on from CP139508.1 coordinate 505,961,735, forward strand.
TGGGAATGGGTGCGTAGAAAATATGATGATTACACGAGGCTTAATCGACGCTTACAATGGGAATTGGAAAGAGAATGGGAGGCGATTCAAGATGATAATAACGACGAGTCATTAATTGATGAACTTGATGACTATTTGATTAAGGATCCTTATTCCAAGTTTGTTGATAAAGACGAAGAAGAATTCATCAAGAGAAAATGTCGACTACTTGGGATACCTTATAATATCCCACCCATGATAATTTCTGAGAAATTTAAAGTCATCAAATACTCTTTGGGACCAGATGAGGAATATGTTGCGACGAAGACCAAAAAGTATAATAGATTGAGTCGAACGGAAGAAAATGTTGCGGAGCTATACGGGAACATCTTTCGGATGAAAGAAGAAGGATGGGACATGACAAGGACGAAATAAAGAGCTGAACGTGAGTCTAACTTGAAGACTCTGGAATAAAGACAAGTGCTGACCGGGAGACAACCCGGATAAATTTTACATTCTGTTCTGTCGAGTCTGTCAGATCTGCAGAAGATACGGCGCATCTCAATCATGAGATGCGGCGCATCACCTGCACTGGTCATATCTTGTTTTATTTTCTGCATTTTTTATTTTTGACTTTAAAACTTTTTTTCAGTTTATTTAATGCGGCGCATCCCTGGTTAAGGATGCGACGCATCTTTTATTTTACTTCGTATTTATTCCAGGCTCGATACGGCGTATCTTCTTCCATAAGATACGGCGTATCGACTGACCTGATGATTCATAGTTTAATTTTTTTTGGTTTTATTTTTACTAACTACTAATGTATTATGTAAGTTTGAACCTTCTTAACTCAGGTGTGTTAAAGTTTTAATGGTATTATAGATTCCTGCGTTCTTGTGGATACATCACTTATGGAGCTTAAACGTTCTCATCCACAAGAAGTTGATTTTTGCTCTTATACGAATAATGGAGGATCATACCGAGCAAATCTCAGAGGAGTTTTTCTGTTCTAATTCTTTTACTTTCTAGTTTTTAACCTTTGACACAAACAACGAGGACGTTGTTTAACTTAAGTGGGGGGATGGAGAATTAGAACACTTACTTGTCCTAAACTTTTTCAAAATATGCTTAAAAATGCGCTTAATATATCAAAATTTAAAATTTTTTAGCATGTTTTTGTTTAAAGTCTAAATTACATAACCGCACACATAACGCTATTCTTTCAAAAATATTAAAACTTTAGTGTGTCGGTGTAAAACCCAGATTTTATGAACGCGTAAAATACCTAAAATACCCTTAAATTTTGAACGTTTGAAGAACGTATATTTACGTATAACCTAAAGTATTTATATGCTAATACTTGAACATACGCGACATTTGGAACCTACAACTTAAGACTATACTTATGTTATACATTGTTAAGCCATGTCACATTTATATTTTTTTTAAAGCTATGTCACGCCTAATATAGCGTATGGGTCGATTATATTAAGGTACACAAGTAAACCAAGACTTGAAACATGACTACATACATGATTGGAGATAAATATGGTAAGGCTCTAATCTAAATCCCATATTTTTGGCTACTTTCCTTCTTGTTTCCCCTCCCTAATCGATTCTTATAATACCGAATATCAATCACATTAACACACGACATAACAAAACAGAAAACGTAACAAACCCTAAAACTCAAAATAATACAACCGGCGGCCACCCTCTTATTTCTTTTCAATCTTGCTCGAATTAAACAAAGTACAAAGGAGGATACGTGTGGATGATGAAGGTGTCATGTTCGTGATTCATTACTGCTGTTCGACAAATGTATAGACGCGACTTTATTCGGGGTGGAAGGGTTTTGTACGTGGATTGTTACTGCTGTTCGAAGGGTGTGGTAAGCATGGCTTTTGTTTTGGTTTGAGGGGGTGTCTTGCTGTCGCGGTTTTGGGGAGGCGAGTACTCAACCCTGCTCTCATGTTCTTCCCCTTTGTCGTGCTACGAGGGTAATACAACTGAACCTTGTTCGATTCTCACTAATTGTTTTTGTCTCGATTAAGTTTTTTGTCTTCATAATCGAATATAATACTAGCACATAAAACCATAACAGGTCACATAAAATCACAAACAGCATCATATAAAATAATGATGAGAAACTAATACAAGCGACCTATAAATCTTGTGTTCGAATCAGTTTTTAACGTGATCTTGGCTTACTATTATACGACTCATAAACGGGCTTTGCAACTAATTTTTGTCGAGCTAAGAAGAAGCGAAATACATGTTTGATTCGGTTTTAGTTTTGAATCGCAAACTATATATACAAGGGATGTCATGGATTTATTTTTGTCGCGAAGGGGGTTGTTATGGGGTGATGTATAATATGGTCGATCTCTATTCGGTTTTGCTTTTCGAACACGTTTGATATACGTACTGAATCAGATCTTTTGGGACATTTATATAGCATCTAGGAATAAGATTAGAACCTGAAATAAACATAAGAATATCTTCACGTGGGTATGGACTGCATGCATGTGAATTTATATATAGTATAGAAAGAGTTGCATTAGTGATTCGTGTGTTGCATGACTACGTGACATGGGTGTGATATATGTGAAGCGTGGAGGTGGATTAGTGTCGTGTATACATATAAAATGGTTAGTCGTGTGTGAGGTTTTTGGGTCATGGTCGAAAAGTGGTCAAGATGTAGTAACCCAATTGCGGTCTAAAATATTATGGGATAATTATTAAAATACCCCGGTTGCCCAAGTGCTAAGACTATCCGACCCGATCTCACGAAATTCTCCCCTTAGACCAGGGCAACTCGTATAATACAGCGGTTTGCATGAAATGGTGACACGTGTCACGTATGGTATTTTGGGCAACTTTTATTTGTTGGGCAACCGTATACTTTACAGATGGTTTTTTGGTCATTTCACAAATTTTACACTATTCACTGCTTTCACTACTGTTCATACCGTATTCAAAATTTTTTTTTTAAAACAAACAGTGTCTCCTCTATACACTTCTTCCCTCCATCTCGTTTCACAGTCACGGTCAAAAAAAATAAACTCGGTTTATGTTCGCACTTGTTTATCTTGTTACACTATTATTTCAATCTCCAATCTACTACCATCGTTTTCCCTGATTGTCATCTGAAAACGGATTAACTGTTCATTGAACAGTGTTCCAATAAAATCATTTAACACCATCGATTGTTTGTTTGATTAGGAAAAATGTGGTATAATATGGTATGTAAAGCGTATTACGAATCTTTATTACATTTGTTTTGTATCGTTATTGATTTTTGTTTATCTGGTATAATATAGTGTTGTTTGTTTGTTTATGCTTTTATGTGGATTATGATTTGATTTTTGTTTTGGGTTGTATTTGATAAGCCACGATTTTGGGTTGTATCTGATACGCCATGCCTGAATGAAATAAGGTCATAAGCAAAACAACCTCTTCTTATGGTCCAATACTAAGTGGTTGTAGTTAAGCTGTAATCATCTGAACTGTTTATGATAGTGTTTATGCCGGTTGTATACATGTCTTCAAACTTAATTTGTTATGAATTGTATGTTCTGAGTTAACATATTTTTTCCTTTTAGGACTATGAAGCTAAACTAATCATTAGTAGCAAACTCAACTACTTTTGGTTGATAAATCAGAAATTAGACGCAAAACGACGGAACTTGTTTAGGAGTACCTGCTTTGGAAAATGGTTGGATCTGTTATACTTTGAACATGAAACACACCTCATTGACTATATGGTACGGAAACAAAGAAGAGTGGACGACTCTCATTATGATATGCCCTTTATCTATTACCTAGATGGACATACTCTGCATTTTGGTCGTCCTGAGTTTTGTCTAATGACGGGGTTGCGGTTTGGAAGTGTGAGCTTTGAGTTATACACTTCTGGTGCTCTCAAATTTCGTGATAGGGTGTTTCCTGACAAGCGAGGTTTGATTGTAACCAACTTAGACCTTATTGGTGTCATCGAGGATGAAGAGCAGTTTCGCAAGCTATGTGATGAAGACGCAATACGGATATCTCTTTTGTTAGTCTTAGAGGTGATCTTTATGGGTCGTTTATTGACATGCCAAGTTGATGACACATTGATAAGGTTGGTTGAAAACCTAGAAGCTTGGAATGCATTTCCGTGGGGTGAATATATTTGGACCCATTTATATGACCAACTTCATAATGTAATGGATAAGCACACGGATAACCACCTTTTAGTATTGAAGAAAAACCCAAAATATGTTCTGACCTATACTTTGTCTGGATTTGTATTTGCTTTCCAGGTTTGTATTTCTTTTTATTAATAATATATTTTTCAGCCGAACATTTTGATGGACTGATTGATATATTTGTGTTTTACAATTTGTTTAGATTTGGATACTCGAGTCTTTTGAAAGATCTGAACGTTGGTGGAGTAAAGACCCTAATGTTATTCCAAGAGCTATTGCATGGTCTATGAAGTCACCATTCAAAAGAAGCGACCGTTCCTACCTTTTTTCAAAGGTCACTCTTTTTTTCTATTTGTTTTTACGTAAAATAATTTGTTGAATCCCTGTTGAGCAATGATCTTTTTTTTTATTGAATTGAAACAAAATTAATCACTACGCCGAATATAATGAATAATCTTAAGGAGAACAATGAACACACAAAGGTAGGAACCTGTTCTTTTTGTACTCTCCTTTCTGCTTCTTTCTAAGTTGCACAACCAAATCATGTATGGCATCCTGTCTCTCTTCAGGAGTATACATTTCTCTTTCCTCCTCCTGAGTTTGCATTGTCTTTTTCTTTCCAACTTGTAGGATCGAGGCCTTGATTGATCTTCGAGCCAATAAAAATCTCTGTATGACAAACTTATATTTATGCGGAAACTAAATATAAGAATGTGAAGAAGACAATGACTAATGAACTATGATCCTCTATGGATCTTTTATTAACTTTTGTATTCGATTACCAAAACATTGTTGTGCTCTCAGCCGTATGTTTCTTTTATAGGCAAGAAACCCTAATACGACTTCTATGAAAACGTGTGTAGACATAAACACAAATCTCTTCCTAGAATAACTCTAACTAACTTACTAAAAATAAGCAACGACCAGCAGCAATAAACACTGCCAGCAGGAACATATCAAAGCTACCAGCAGGATTGCACTTGAGCAGCTGCAACAGTAAGTAACCAGCAGCAACATCTTTAAAGCAAACATTTCCAGCAGCAACCTCTATATAACAGCAGCAACAGGAAATCATCTCCAATTAAGCTGCTTACCGTGTAATTCTTTTGATCTTGACTGCTACTATAGTACTATGACAATGTGTACATCAAATCACTTAAGTTTCATACTATTCTCATCACTTCCAGGTGTGTTAACTCCTGTGAGAGGTGAATCATTGAAAATTAATGGATTTGATGTCTCTTTACCAATATCCATCACTACTGGAGTAGCCAATGTTTTTGTGTGTAAGACCATGGTACATTGATAACCATATGATTTTTAGTAAATCATCAACTATAAACGGATTTGACTTGTCTTTACCTGTAGCCGTTTGCTCAGGAATAACCAATTCTTGGTTACAGCAGAACCTTGGTGAATTGAGTACCAAATATGGTTTTCCAACTGCCTTTACCACAAGCTATATACATGTGGGCTAGCCAATTCTTAGGAAACCCAAAAGGGTAAAATCCATGGTGAATTGAACACCATTTCAACTCTCAGTTGTTAAACATGGGTGAGTTGAAGTACCCTAATAGTTTTGAGCAAACTATCACAGCTATAAACGGATTTGAGGATCACACCAGAGCCGTACCCTCATGGTGAGCCAACTTTTCCTTGTCTGCTAGACATGGTAAGTTGAATACCATTTGTTGTGTGGTTCAAGAACCAACACTGTACCTGCAAGTGGTGCCCTCAAAACAAACAAGTTAGCACAAAAAACTAAATAAGCATCCCCTTAGGCTTATACCAAAATCAAACAGATGAACCTTTGGTAGTGGCAATTTGATTTTTGATAAATCTAACCAATTGTTCAGCTGTGGTCATATCATTCCCAACAGCCATTTTGCTGACCTTCAACTTACTTTTAAGCATTCTTTCCATCAGCTCTACAGACAAAGGATGGTTTCAAGGACATGAACATTAGAAGGAGAATACAACCTCCAACTATGAACTCTCCAAGACTGTTGATTAGACCAAACATTACAAGAAGCTCCTCCCACTTGAGAATCCATTAAAACTTTCAAATCACCCCAAAGGTGAAGACCAAACCCAGAAGCCTTATTAGATTCATAATACTGTTCCACCATTCGATACAAGTTAATCAAATCTTGTTTGGTCACCAAATGCAGAATCTCCCGAAGAAAGATGAACTGTTTGGTTTTGCCATCCAGTGTGAACAACATATTGACTTCCCCTCCAGGTATAGTCATAACTTTCCAATGAGCAATAGGACCACACAAAAGAGAAGAATCATCTTCAGATTCACTCTCTGAAGCCACCTGAATAAACTCCTCATCATCCATTTCTACAATAGATTCAGCAGAATGCTTCTTAGCATGACTCTTCTTTCTGGTGCTGGGAGTAGAAGAGGATGACTGAAACTGAGCAGTTTTAGCAGTTTCAGGAGCAGTGGAAGGTTGGTGATCAGCAGGAATAGAAAACTTTTTTGGTGAGAGTGAGGAAGTATCAAGGACAGAGACATCAGCAGAAAGGTCAGCAGAATCAGTGAGTTTAATTCTCTTGGAAGAAGGTTCTTCCAATGAAGTTGAAGACTTGGCTAGAACACGTTCCATGATCCTGTCATAGTACATTTGTAGTTCTTCATCTGACATCTTCTTCACCTGAGCCATAGTCCACCCAGAAGAACAAAATTGAATACTCTGATTCTTGACAACTTGTCTCATATGATTTCTCATCTGTGCATATGTAAGAGGTTTATTCCTTTTCTCCTTGGCTTTGAGTTCTGCAAGAGCCTTTCTCCTTTGCTTTGTCAATGCAGCCATTTTGGCCGAAAAATCATCATCTGAGTTATCAATGCCCAAAATATCCTTGGCCAGGTTAGGATTAGCAGCCACTTGAGAAGAAAGATGCATCCACTCTGCTGCAGAATAATGTAAAGAAGCAGCATCCAACTCTTTTTGTCTTTCTGGAGGCAAAGTGGTTGTAAAAGGTCTATCAGTCCTTGCTAAATATGCAGCAAGATCTGCATGAAACTGCTTAGCCATGGCTTCCCCCATCATGTAATCTTCATAGTTTTTAAGCAACCTTTCTTGCTCAGCCCTTTCTTTATCAGAGACCAAACCCCCAAGTTCATCTAGCATTGCAGGAGTAGGATCAGAAACAGCAGGAATGGGAGTGTCAGTTGCAGGGGCAATGGTAACATTACCAGTAGCAATAGAGGAGCTACCAGCTGGATCACTATGAGGCTTAGGATCAGCTTTATCAATTCCAGCATGAACATCAGCTGGATCAATGACAACAGGAATAGATTGACCATTAGGGGGATTGATAGTACTACCAGAAGCAATGATAGAACTATCAGCAGCAACACCAGTAGAAAGATGACCAGCAGAAAGGTCTTGAGTACCAGAAGAAGTAGCAGCATCAACATAAAGAGAAGAATCAGCAGTAAGAGCTGCACTCCTAGATACACCATCCACATCAGACTTCTTCACTAGTCTCCTTTTGTAGCTGCTCCTTGTACTAATGACTGGAGACTTGGTGGAAAGTTCCAAAGTTGCTTCGGCCAACAATTTAAGAGGGTCCGAATTCAAAGTAGCCTCACCCTCTTCTGAGTCAGAAAGCACAGCTTTTCTTTTCTTGCTCTTTAACTGATCTTCCAAATGTGCAACTCTATTAACCAACTTATGGATTGTATCATGAAAAGTCTCTTTTGTTTCCTTCAGTTCCTTTTCCAAAGCATTCACCTTGTCTCCAAGCTCCTTTTCGGTGTCATGTAACGCAGACTCCAAATCTGCAATTTTCTGCTTATACCTGTCAAGTACATCAGACACAGAGGTGAGAGCATCAAGATTCTCAGCTCCACCAGCAGTAGTACCTGTGGTGTTTTGAGCTTCATTGGATCTGGTTGGAGACACATGAGAATCTCCACCAATATTGGTTTCAAACTCAAAAGGCTGCCTAGATGGACTAGGAGATGATAGCCTGGATGAGGAAGGAATATCAACAGAAGGCATAACTGAGGGTGTTGGTTGGTCAACATGAGGCCCTACTGGTGTGGTCTGGACTATAGGCTCAACTGGGTCAATAGGTTGCGGTGAGGGAGCCCTGGGAGATGGTGGTAACTGGGCTTCAGAAGCATTGGATGCACTTGCACCAGCAGCATCTGATGCCCTAGTACCAGCAGGAATGGGTGGATTAGGATCAGCAGCATTGACTACTGCATCACCAGCTGCATCAGCTGCACCACCAGCTGCATTAGCTGCTCCAGCAGGTTCAGCCCCACCAGGCAACATAGCCGGTAAAAGAGGCATATGGTCTCCCACAAATCTAGTCTTCATAGTTGCAAACAATTTACCAGTCAACTTACCCATGATCCTAGGTAAGGGGTCAGTGGTCTGAACACCTAGAATGATTTGTAAGAATCGAGGGTACATGAGGAATTTGGTTTTAACATTATCTATATTCCTTATCATTCCCTCAAATATGTATTTAGACCAATTGAATACCCTCCCATCAGACAAACAAATAAGGGCAGAGGCAATGGGACTAGCAGATTGATCCCACCCACCAGACTTGACACTAAGGCATTGCAACAAAGTGTGAATAAGAAACCTCCATTGAGGTGAAACCTTTTTCTTTAAAAATGTAAAGTTACCAGCAATTGGATACCCTATTGCTTCCATCCCATCTAAAATATGCTGCTCAGTTAAGTTATACAGCCCATTCGCATCATTTAGCTGAAGATGAACTCGAATAGACTCCTCAGTGATAAGGTGTTCTTGCCCATCAATCGTTGCAACTATCTCCTGAGGTCTTCCCACAATCGTTCGAACAACAGCAGTATCCCAAAATTGGCGCACCAGTGAGTCATATACCACTATTGGGCAATGAGTAATAGCAAACCTAAGAGAGGAACCTCTTAAGAAGGCAAGAATCTCATCATATCCTTCACTTCGATCAGAAGATGCAAGAAATCCAACTTTGTTGTGATCTTCTTTGTATTCAAGGGCTGCATAGTGTTGAATCAGGGAATGAGATGTGCAAATAAGAAGGAATGAGATGTGCAATTGATTTGAGAGACTGAGGTTATTTGGGGAGAGGAATTTCCTTTTATATTTAGGTCGTGAATACGGTTTCCAAATTTAGCAGGTTTAAATTGTAAATTTCTCGCGTAAACTTTGACCAATTTGAATTTAATTTAATCCCAAAATTAATTAATCCCCCAAATTCTGAAACGTCCGCAGCAATGAAGTCAACCAGAGTACCTTTGACGAAAAAACACTACCAGCAGCAACGTTAAGTCAACCGGCAGCAATGAGATGGTCAATCAGCAGCAACGAATGATGTTTGACTAACGTCAAATCCCCAAGTAACTCCAAACCAACCCAACATTTAATTCCATTAACCTCCCCTTAAGGCTATATAATCCCTTGAAAAATCAATCACAAACATATCACATTCATCAAACCCGAACTCACAATAAACCACACATAATGAGTTCATCAAAACCAGAATTTGTGGATATTTATTCTGATTCATCATCAGATACATCTTTGGAGTTGCTTGCAAATGAAGTAGATTTGACAATGGGGTTAACACAACCAAGAGTTTCTGACAATAATCACAATCAATAGTTGTATTTAGTATCTAATGAACATCAAGCAGCACTATCTTCAAAAGTCAACATTAGGCGCACAAAGTTAATTGTGAGATCTAATTGTCGTTCAAACAGTTGTAAGGTTACATATTTTTTTTGTCCCCGTTTATTTGTAGGAGTCGAATACACGTTTAGATCTCAGGCCGAATACACCTGAGTACGAGTCTTCATGGTGGATACAGAGCCAAGAATTCTTCCAAAACTACGTTCCCAGGGCTGCAGCCACATCCAATTACACCCTCTTCGATGCTTATCTTAACAGTTTGGCAAAGTCACGCAAACGGGTCACTGAGTCGTTGAAAGTAAATTCCACTCAATGTAGGGCTGGTAATAGTTCAACAACTAAGAGGCTTAAGGACCGTGTCATTGCTGAGCTTAATGGCCAAGTATTGAAACTTGAGATTATTATTGAGGTTGCGTTTTATTCAGATTACTATGTCAACAGTATGCACTCTGTATATACGGGTTTATAATACATGTTATAATATTACAGGTTCTTGCTCGTGAGAGACCTGGCGGACTGCAGGTACATTTCAAAAAAATATGAGTACCTACTTTGACATCCACCCTGTACTTTTTTACAAAAAATATAATGATTTGACAGGAGAAACTGGATATTGAGTCACATTTTCCTAACACGAGATCTGAATTTTGCCATTCACTTAACAAATTTTAGCTGAAATTGATTGCCTTGCCTGATTCTGACGAAGAACTTGCTCAGGTAGAATACGTTATTCCAAATTATCCTTATACCCGATTTATAGCATAATATTATTTATGCGGCATATGTAATCCACAATATCCTATTTCAGGAGTATCTTATTCAAGAGGAATTGAGATTGGCGTTGGCAGAGGAAGAGAGGTTGCAGTTAGAAGAAGAGAAGATGATGGCAGAAGATAATATGAAAAGACAGGAAGCGGCTAAGAGGTTGCGCTTGGAAGAAGAAAACATGTTGAAGATGGAGGAGGAGAAGAAGAAACGCAGAATATCATTTCTGAATTCGAAACACTATCAAAGATATTTGGCTCGGTTACCACCGAGCAAGAGACGAAATTATTTGGAACCTGATTCGGAATCAAAAAATGCGGAAAAGGTTATAGTTAGAATTAAAAAACACGGCCCTGACGTTAATAACCCACATATCGCTGAATTGCTGACAAGAGTTCAACCTTGGGTTGAGGTATTGCCATGAACTAAAGTTGGTTTACATTTTCTTTTGTTACCTCTTTTACATTATATCTTATAAATTTGTCCACGTTTGTAGGATCTATCTCGATGGTTCCATACTGTGGAAAATGTCTGGCTCACCGATGATATTGAAGTATTTCTTGGTCAACCGGGGTACACTCACTAGTGTAAATTTCCATGGTCCGAAGACTACACCGTTGATAGAAATTTCTGGCTACGCTTAGTTTGCTTAGACCCTGGTAGAAAAGGTTGGCTAACTGAGCAGGTGAGCGTACATGCATACTCTAATTCATAAATAAGGTTGCCTCTCACCCTTTCTTAAAACACTTTTTTGCAGCACATAGACTTGTGGGTTGACTACATGTGGCATGTAAGACCTAATAATGCAAACTGGGCGATGGTTAGCTGTTACTTTTTTCAGCTTCTTCTTCAAAATGGCACACCATCTTTTTATGCAGATGGCCAGAGGTATCCCCGTCCATGGAGCAATGTGGATCAGGTACTACGTTTATGTGTGTGCGGTTAAAGTTACATGATGGCTCAAATTGTTGTATATGACCATTTTTTACTAAAAGTCTGGTCTTTTGGCCGTTTAAAGCTACTATACGTATTTATGGATATGTCGCCTACTATAAGGATTCATCAGAAACCATGTATATTGTAGGTTTTTATTCCGATCAACCAAACGGACAAACACTGGTGTCTTGCCCATTTTCATATACGCTCAGGAGTGGTGACATTCTATGATAGCGGCGACACATATGACTGCGACACCGGTGACTGGTATATCCGCGTTAGGAAGTGCTTACAGGTACGTGTTGCTAAAATTTTGATTAATACCATTTTTTTTTCTTGTGGTTTTGATTCTTGTCCCACTCTAACATCAGCATCATCCAAATGTTTTGGTGTTGATGAGTTGGTATACTTCATTTGTAGTATTGCATGTGCCAGACTGTTAGCATCATCCAATATGTCAGCGGTAGAATCGGGTTAATTCTCATCAGCAGAATCAACATGATTCTCAGCAGTAGAATCAGTCTTAGCAACTTTTGCAACATCTTCAAAAGCAGAGCCATCTTGAGCTTCAGCAGCATCATCACCCTAGCCTTTAATAGTTTCCTGCATCACTTCAGAAGCTTTGACTAGCTCCTCAGCATCCAAAGTTTTTTGTTTTTCTACTAGCTGCTCCCTCGTTCACCCTTTCAGGCACAACCTCATTACCTATCCATATCCAACTCATCTGCGTTGTCTCCACTATCCATATACAAGTCAACGTCAGCACTCTCCACATTAAACCATCCTACCCCAAACATTATTCAATTTTTGCTGACCCTCCAAATGCTTTACCCATTAACTTAAATCATTTAACTGTACCTTGTTTCTTTTCTATATACAATTAGCGAATATTAATTTTTTTGAATACCATATCTAGGTCACATACAAGTATCTCAAAGTAAAAACAACATATGTCTATTTGGGAAATGTTTCACCCTAGTTGCCCAATTTTAAAATACAATTAGCGACTAGTATAATTTTTTTCAATACCATATTTAGGTCACATACAACTACCTCAAAGTAAACTTCCATGTGTCTAGTTGGGCAATGTTTCAACCCAATTGCCCAATTTTTAAAAAAAAGTTGTAAATTAATACTTGTAGTGGAAGGGAGCAGTATATGACGCTCTCTGTCCATAATCATTAAATTTCTCTAATCCGCATTATTAATATTTGGTTTACTTTACTTTTCTCTATTCTCCATTTATAACATTTGGCTTAGTTTGGCTAGCTTTGACAACAAGTTGCCCAAATTGAATTGGGTTGCGTTGTAAATTAGTGGACATGAAGGCATCAGTTTATAACAGTCTCTGGCCACAATCATTACATTTCTCTAATCCGCCCTAATAATATTTGGCTTACTTTTCATTTGTCTAATCCGCATTAATAGCATTTGGCTTATTTTGCCCATCTTTGATGAAAAGTTGCCCAATTTGAAATTTGGTTGCGTTGAAAACAAGTGGACAGGAAGGGAGCAGTTTATGACGCTCTCTTGCCACAATCATTACATTTCTCTTATCCGCCCTAATTATATTTGGCTTACTTTTCATTTGTCTAATCCGCATTAATAACATTTGGCTTATTTTGCCCATCTTTGATAAAAGTTGCCCAATTTTAATTTTGGTTGCGTTGAAAATTAGTGGACAGGAAGGGACCACTGTATGACACTGTCCACAATCATTTCATAGCAGCAGAATTCCGGTTTAACAATAACGGGCTTATATATTAAACAATATATTGACATGACCCAACTATTCACCAATTGACAAACCTAATTTATTACCGTTGACTAAATTCAAATGTAAGGATCACCCCACTTTTAAATATTAAACGATCCATCTAATAGTGCAATTTCATACCATATTTAGAACCCTACTCACCTTTACACACAACCATTCACTTCAAATATCAATGGATCAACAAAACCTTTTGAAGGATCTGCTGACTAGTTTGGTTAAAACTAATATTGAGCGTGACTTTAAGCTCATAAAGTCACTTCAGCTGGAGGTGGTAGAGCTCGCATGCCGTTGCAAGGAAAGGGGTGACCAGATCAAACAGCTCCAAACTGTCGTTGGGTCCGGTCTCGCAACTAAGTGTTTAGATTTGCTACTTCAAATTCAAGATGAGGACCTTGAGAAGAATAGGACACTGATGAGACTCATCAGTGAAACTCAAATCAAAGTTCTCAATACAATCTCATTTCTGGCAAAGCTGCGCAATAACTATTGAACCTCCATCCCTGGCATGCTATGTGCTTGCTCTTTATTCCTGTCACGCTATAGTCTCTTGTGCTTTGTGTTTTGTGTTCCGTGTTTATCATCTATGTACCTCTAGTGTTGGGTGTACTAGTTTTTCATCTTGTAATGAAATTAAACAAGTTTATGTAATAATCAGTTTGTTAACTAATCAAATGTTACAACACTGCATATGAAGTAAGGAACACTAAACCTTTAATAGCTTAACAAATAATCTGATCTAACTATCACCCAAAAAATAAACAATTCAACCGTTTATGGACAAACCTTGCCGGTAAATGGATCACATTTAATAACATTATTTACAAAGTGTACCTTAAGATCTCCCGTCTATGTATACTTACATTTTATCCTATTATACAGGCTCGACTTCCACGGGTTCTAGAACGTGCCAAAGTTTTCGATAAGAATGGAACGCGTCCGAGCGAATATAACATTACGTTTAGGCTTGCGGAGAAAGTTCCAAAGCAAGGGGGTATCTTTGGTGATTGTGGTGTGTGGGTGTGTATATTTCTATATCATTTGTCACATGGTCTATCGTTGGATGTTGATGACCCCGTTGACGTTGCCTTAGCGTATCGTGAAAAGATGGTTCGGTTTTATTACAAGCATAGATATTACCCTATGTTCAATTAGTTTGTTTATTTTTGTTCATCTTATGTGTCCTTTTTGTATTCTAAACCTTTAGTTATCAATATAATTTACTCTACAAAAAATAGTGCTATTCTTCAAACTTATTTTGCCACGGTATGGTCAACTGTGGACTTTTTTTTTATGTGGATAATAACTTTTAGCTAAATTTATAAGTGTCACAAATATTTAAAAAATAAACCACATATATAAGTGTGTAAAATTATAATAAAGCTACACTAATATGTGTAGCAAATGTTTTCACACTTTTTATTATAAACATTTTTTGCATTTTTGCCACACTTTTAGGTGTGGACATTCAAAAAATATTTCCACACTTGTAAACATATATATTTGGATAATATCTCCACACTTATATGTGTAAAAATATTTTGTAACATTCATTATTACCACATGTGAGAAAGTGTGGACTCAATAATTGTACACCTTTTTTAACGTGGCCATTTGGCCTTGAAAATCAGGAGAATTCAACTAGTTTTTTGTAGTGAAATAGCTTGTCAAATTAGTTTTTTTTTTTTTGTCAAATTAGCTTGTCAAATTAATTTACAACATTATATGACCGTATACTTTGGCAAGTTAACCAACAGGGGTACATATAATTTTGCGTTAATACAACAATACAAAAACACTAAAACAAGACTTCAATTTACTAATACGTACAACCCTTAATACCTGTATAATATATTTTACTTTAAATTATTACAAACTAATTCACTCTTTGTCACTTGTTCCTATTCAACCAAATGGCTAGCATCTCTTATATATATATATATATATGTTCGACTTACTTACCACTTAATTAAGTCCCACTTACATTATTACTTGTTAAATCATCATGGACCCTCATCAAACTCCTCCAAAGAAAGTCCCTGCGAACCCCCATGCTGATTCGGTTGACATCAAACAAAGGTATGCATGATTTTACTGTGTAATGTAATAGTATGCTTAGTTGCTAACTTTATTTGATTTTGAAGAAATTTCCGTCTGTTGTGTACAAGTCACACGTCATCACTACTACACATATAGTCTTTGAGATTCACTATGATGGTGTTTTCTTAGAATATCCAGCCTTAAAGTATCAATATGGCAAAACAATGACATTGAAGGTATGCAAGTCGAACAGGATGAACTTGGATCAGTTGCTTGACTTGTTAACCTTGCAACTAGAGCAAGAAATTCGATTTTTGTATTTTTGTTGTCCAAGACATTCTCTAGCAGAAGGCTTGCATTTGATTGAAGCTGAATGTCATATGCGAAAGATGTATGACACGGCTGATTGTTATGGTTTGCTCCATTTGTATGTTGTCCATGCACCACAAAACCTAGCAGGTTTCTATTATAAAAATCTTACTTATGATTTTTATGATGAGGAAATTTTGTTAAAGTTTAAAAAACATGAACAAGCAATGCTAGTTGCTACATCTAAATCGGATGCTGCTCTGGAGGCATGGGAGGAGGAAGAAGGACGTTCACCTCCTCTAAGAACACCTCCTTCAGAACCGAGAATCAAAGGAACTAATTTTAAATGTAGAAATCTTTTTAAAGACTTTTTGCATAGTGACTCTATCGATGATGGGCTTTATTATTTTGAAGAAGATTGCATGCCAGGTGTTGTTGGTCTCAATGTTCCTGCCATTGACGTTGGGTGGTCTCGCTCGCCGCCTTATGAGTGGCAAAATGTTGTACTAAGTTACAATGGTTCAAAACTTCCAAGTCTTTCTAATGACTTTTTTGCAGACGAGGTTGTGCTGGATGTGGGTGGGTCAGCAGTTCATGAACAAGGTGGGACTAGTGTGCATCCTACGACCGGTCGACGTGTTCCGATAAATAAATACTCAAGGAAGTTCAAGTTTGGATCACGAACTTCATATTTGCGGAGGCGAAAAAGGTTGAGGTATCATAAAGCTCTATACAAGCAGCGGGAGAGTGGAGGTATTGGAGAAACAATAAGTTGGTTCCTTAATGATGGAAAGTTGCAATCTAGGGTTCTTGTAATGAAAAGTTGAAAACAACAAGGTTGTAATTATATTTTTTGTTAATCATATTTTCTTGCTACTTGTTTGACCACTCCATAAAACAGACGAAATGCTAGGGCAACCGATTATTTTGGCGGGTGTTTTAGTACTACCAAACATACCCGCTTATAAACCGTAAAAAATAAAGAAAAATATACTAACAAAAAAAAATCAGTATCTAATAACGGATAATTGTAATCATTTTAATCCGATTAACCATGAAGAAGAACATGCGAACGCCTTATATGACGAACCAATCTTTATTTATATGAAACACTAGATTTGCAAAAGGAAACATATTATTTACTAACAAAAGATACAACTTCATTTCATTCCATGGACTACATCTAATCCACGCCACTACATTATTTTCCTATTATCATCCCAAACCCAACACAAACAACTGCAAAAGATCCTATCAAAATGAAAAACAAGCGCTCATACAGCTTCAACTTTGCCTTTATATCATTCATCTCTTCTTCCATTATTGACTTTTCCAAAGCAAGAGCATCAATCACCTGCTGGTACTCCACAGTCTTGTTCAATCGTTTGGCGTTTTGTAAGAATCCATACACCAAATCTTTATAGTATTCACTTGGAAGATCACCATCTAAAAAGTCATACACTTCACAAACTGAGCATTTTACAAATCGTTTACCCGGATTTGTCCTTGTTGTTGAAGTCTTAACTGTGAGTCGAATAGCACACCTACAAAAGTATTCAATTTTACCATCAATTACTCGGGTTGTCGCTCTATTTCGCGAACTCATACTTTAGGGTTTCAAGATTTAAAACAATTGGGAAATAAGGGAATGCAGTTGGGAGTGGGGGTGTTTATATAAAGGACTAAAATATTTGCACGTGTGAGGCCTTATTTTATTTTTGTATAAATCCACTTTTTTTTTGCTAAAAAAAGACTTATAAAAAGTTTAGAGTTAATTTGAAAAAAAGGGACCCTATACTCGAACGGGTTGAACACTTTTAGTACCCATTCTTGGGGCACATAACGGGTTTAGTCCACTGACCTATGACCATATTATAACCAAGTGTGAAACCTGGTTTCAATTGCAAAACCACAACACACATCAAACACAAACATGAATCAAAAGATTGGTTTAAACCATAAGTCTGTTATTTGACTTTTAGACCATAACTTTGTGAAGATTTTGCGGAAGTTGGTTTAAACCATAAGTCTGTTATTTGACTTTTAGAAGTCAATTTACAATGTACCAAATTTGATAAAGGGACAATGTACATGCTGTAAACAGACAACGACTTTTACAACATAAAATACAGGGACCATTTTAGAAATTAAGTCAAAAGTTTATTATAAAATTGCACGTCTGAGGACCAAACGTGTAATTTGCACGGGAAACACTGTAACCCCACATATCCTTTTTGTTCCCAACAAACAGAATATCCCCAAAAAGCAGATCAAACCCTAGGTCATTGTCACCACACGAATCCAAAAAAATAAAATTGCTGTCCTTTTCATCTTTATATCACGTATTCTAGGTTTGTGGTACTTTCCCATAACTATATTATTCCCTTTTTTGTTCATATAAATATGATGTTACAGTGAATAAATCAGTTATTTATTATTTGATTTTTTTTATGTGCAACGTACTTAGTTTGTTACTTATGGGTGCCAAAAAGCTACATAATTGCTTTTAGTTTGTAACTATAAACTATACTCATGTTTAATTAAGTTTCTGGATGAAAGTTGAGTTCAAAGTACACAAATATGTGGAATTTGCTCTCGATCCACTTCGTTATGTTGATGGGTGTGTTGGGAACGTTTGGTGTTTTACCTCTGACAGGGGTGTTTTTACTAGGGCACTTAATAGTGTTATAAATGACATTGGTGGTGATAAATGGGCTTTGTTTTATTGTAAACCCAACATGTCACTTGCAAATGGTTTAACTTTGCTACACATTGATAATGATGTTCGTAGATTTTTCAGTCATGCTTTGAACAATGGTTCCATAGACCTGTTTATTGAACCCAAGCAACAGCCGTTGTCAAAGTATTATTTTAACAAAATGGTTTGGCAAGAGGAGGGCGCTGGCCAGCGTTGGTGTAGTTCAACTCCGTTCAAATCTGATTGATTGCTGGTTGGTACGTTTATTTACTTGCATTTTCAATTTAATTTACCACAAACACACACAACCGCTAATTGTTTGCCTCCATCACACATTCATAACATAGTTTAATACTAATGTTTATTACACACCAAACGACCCACACTTGTTATTTAAGGTTAAACAACACATGGTACCAACTAGGAAGTGAGTGCATACATTTAAATATAGGGTGTGTCATTGGGGGTCTTTACTGTAAAAACTTGTCTGGAGTAGGGAAATCAGAGAGCGAATTAATGTGTGGATTGGATGAGTTCGGCTTTTCCTGTGCTTGACTTGAGTTGGGTGCCTCGGCCGCATTCATCACCCCATGCATAAACTCTGCATTTGCCTCGGGTTGTGTTCCGTTACTTTGATTAGATGAACCCTCCACCACACGGGTCTTTTTCCTTGAACCAGCTGGACCTTTCTGTATACAGGTACACATAAACATTAGGTGCAAATAATCACAACTACTTAATTGTGGCATAATAAAAAAAAATTCAACCTTTTCTATCACAATAGTTGCATTGCACGTTAGCCGGTTATGTCCTGGCCTTCCGCACCTTCCACACGTACTCCTTGTAGGCACCTCGCCTTGAGAGGGAATTCTGTTTCTTTTTTTGGGTCTACCTGGTTGGCTATTGCAAACAGTAGGGGGTGATACAAATTGGATGTCGTCTGGAGTGTCCCACATCGTCATGTCTTTAAAAGGATAAACCATGTCTTCGTATGTGCCTTTAAGTGTTGTATTATAAAACCAAGCTTTAGCCAGTTTCTTGACACTAGTCAGCCCTGCAAATCTACCAACAGCACAGACATGTCCACATGGTAAGCCCGAAAGCTGCCATTGTCGGCAAGTGCATTCACCCTGTTCCAAATCAACAATATGCCTTTTTTTTTTTGTCGCGTACTTCATACACTCTGTCCTTGTCAATCCCCAAAACCTTCCAGTTTGCACTTTTGGCAATTCTGCCATTCACTTTTGCAGTTGCCCATTCAGAAAGATCATCATCCGGGGCATCTAACCATAAATAATAAAGTTTGTTTAGTGTGTAGTATTTCATTATTATTCAGTAAACGTATTGAAAAATATACCATCCATTACCTGCATATTTTGCTCGGCATTGGTAATACCAGGTCTGAAGAAGACCTCTATACCATTCCATCAGCGTTGTTATCGGGCAGTGGCGCACAAGCTTTGTTAAAGCATTTATGGATTCGACACTGTTTGAGGTTAAATAATTGTACCTCTGGCCAGGGCAATGTGCCCTTGACCATTTCTCGACGCCTGCTTCAACAAGTTTTTTGTGAGCCTGTCGTCTTACCGAACGAATATCAGACATTAGCTTTGCAAAATCTTCCATTGTGTACGCTTTGCATGTCTTCCAGTATAAGCATTTCAGTGTATCTGCCTGCATCTTTGTATTTAACATCAAATGCCGACAACAATAGCCGTGAAAGGAATTCGGGAATACAGTTTTACATGCAAGGATGATTCTGTGATGTCTGTCAGATATGATGGCCAAATTAGGAACTTCCCCTATGCATTCTTTGAGTTTCGTCATAAACCAAGTCCATGAATCACCAGTCTCGCCCTGAGCAACACCGGTGGCAAGCGGTAGTATCTGATTGTTTCCGTCCATTGCAACTGCGACAAGATTTGTTCCCTGGTATGTCCCTTTTAGATGTGCGGCATCAATTATGATCAGAGGGCGCATATAACACATGAAACTCTTAATCTGTAAAGTACAATGTAGCATATATCATGGTACATAAGGTTGAAAACATATAAACAGATACAAAATAAAATAAATATAATATATATATATATATATATATATATATATATATATATATATATATATATATATATATATATATATATATATTATATTATATATATATTTAACAATTTATTGTTTATTGTTAATTGACAAACGAGTACCTAAAGTAATAACAATTTATTGTTTGTTGTTTGATATGACAGGTGCGGTGTGCACATAAGATGGATGTGTTGCTTTTGTTTTAGAAAAGTAGGTATCAGAAGTATGTTGCAAAAAAGGATATATTTTGTACCTTTATGTTGTTCCTGCATATGCAGATACATGTTTCTGTGTTTCTATAACTGATAAGTTAAGTTTCAGTGATATGCTGTTGCATTTCATTAAAACTAGATAATTTATGTTGTATACACTTTGCTATGCATAAATCCTACTGGTAATCATTATCCCTATTTTTTTTTTTTTTTTTTTTTTTAGTTAGATTATATTTTTCTATATTCATACCCCTGGGATAGTGTATGACATGATAACCATAGCTATTTCTTTTGATAACCTTATGAAAAAAATTAAATCTTTTGCAACTAAACAAAGAGGATTAGAATCTTAATAATATGCTTACCACAGCACCAAAACCTATAAATAGGTTCTTAAAACAGCTTGCATCGTCGGTATGTATGTGTGTAACTGTGCCCCTGTTTGCAATCTTTAGATTATGACAATATATGGGCAGCTGCGAAAATGAGGCCTTTGGGCAGCCCTGATTTGATTCCAGTGCCAACTGTCTCCCTCTCCAAGCTCGTTTGTATGAAATGTCTATCTTCATATCCAACTTCAGATCATGTATAATGTCCTTTGTCTTATACACTCTTGTCGGATCTCCGAGCTTCGGGTATATTATTCTAGCCAGTGTTTTTGTATATGCATTTCGGTGATTTGGATTGAATTTGATTTTTGAACATTTATGATTGTCGTTTAGTGAAGTGATTCTAAATCGGCTAGTTGGCCCATATCGACGACAGCTTATGTGCCAATCACATTCTGGTTGGACACACTTCACAGCGTATCTTGCCGTACACGATTTAGAAACACAAAACTCATACCCTTCTTTTAAAAATTTGAAACTTATCTCATACATGCACTCTTCCTTATTTTCAAACAGATGATGAACTTTTAAACCACATTTATTCTTATATGGTGCGGTATAATCAAAAGTGGGTGGTTGGGGTTGGGTTGGCATACAGTTAAGACTAGTGCGGTGCATTTGGTGATATGGATCTAAATTAACGACAGGTGTATGCATAGCGCGGTGTACGATTAATGTGTGATCTTGTGACGGTGTCGCCGAAACAAGAGTTTTGAAAACTTCGAGGTCGACTTCATTAAGTATACTCCTGTTTTCTGCACCGCTGTTGTAAGATAACCGTATTGCGTATGCATCGTTAACCTGAAACTTCTTCCATACATACTTCACAAGATTGCCAAAGTTGACGGCTTTTGGAAGTAAAACAGCAATCACATTTTCTTCATACCGTATAAACACCTTGAACTTATCTGTTGTGCAAGAATTCATTTTGCTTTTTTTTTTTTTTTTTTTTTTTTTTTGGGTTGTGTTGTTTGTGTTGTATATGGTTAAGAATTATATATGCAAATTTAGTTGCCCAAAGTACAAATGTCTACAAGCATACACAATAATTTGTTGCCCAAAATGAAATGCCAATAGTATGTGCCTACCAGACTCTCATTGATTATGATTACACCTATCAAGTGGCATTAAATAAAGTTGATGTACTTGTATGTACTGTAGTGCAACCAGCATGGCAAAATTAGCCAACGTTTTAAATAGATGGGCCATTTTTAAAACATTTGCAATTAAACAATGGGAAACTTAAATTAGGCAACTTTACAAAAGTGGGAAAAGTTCCTGCTGCTCTTGAGCAGACATTCTACTGCTTGTTAGAAAGTTCCTGCTGCTTGGCTATAATTTCGGCAGCTGATATGGTTCTTCTGATCGGTTTGTAAGTGGTGGAATCTACTGCTTGGTTTCTAAGGGTTTAAAAAGGTAAGTGGACCTCATAATTAGTTTCACGCGCTCATAAATCACACTAATTCAAAGTATAGCTAACTGATTGATACATAGCCAAATGATTGATAAAAAAAATATTTCATGCATCCCACCATACACAGACACGAAACATTATTACTTCCAAATTAAACACACTAAAGTCACCATAGCATATGCTGGATTATAATAATAAAACCTTCAACAATTACTAAACAAAATAAAAACATAAAAACACCGTCATCATAAAGATCGCTAATCCTCTTTTCTAGATAATAAGGGCTTTGAAACCCATCTTGCCGGTGTCCCTGGTTTTGAGGAACCACCACATTTTGTGATCCACCACATTTTGCTGCTCATCCTATTAATTTTGCTGCACTGCCTCACTTTCAGCCATCTCCTCCTCTTCACTATGGACGGTTTCTTGGTTGGTTTGTAGTTGTTAATGGCATGCAGAAATTAAAAATAAATAATAACAAAATAAAACAATATATTTTACAAATTAAAGGAAACTGAAATGTTAATACACTTATGTTAATCGTATCCTCATTCTAATGATGTTGATGAAATACAAATAGCCTCTGATTAGATGATGAAGCGAAAAGTGTACCGCTTTTAGGGGGTCATTTAAGCCCTAAATCGTATTTATTTGATCAAATATTGCCCTAAATCGTTCCTTTTGTCATTTTAGGTACTTTGGAGAAGAAATCTGGAAAAGGAAGCATTTTGGACGTTTTTGGAGCATAAAAGTGAAGAAAACGGCAAAGTCTCAAAATCGGCTGAAATAGTACCTTTGACGGCGTCAGGATTTGGTCCAGACGGCGTCATGGCTTGGAAAAAGTGGTGGATATGAAAATTACTCATGATAAGCCAGAGAAATTTGCATGGGAATTATGACGGCGTCACCCTTTGGAGTGATCAAGGTCGTCACGGTATAAGTTAAAGCGGGACGGCTTCACGCCTAATTCTGACGGCGTCAAGCCTTGATAAGCCAGAACGGATTTTGGAGAGCTAAAGAGGGACGGCGTCAAGAAGGCCATCCGGGAACCCTAAAAGCAGCGAGGTGACGGCGTCACACTCGATAACGTGACGCCGTCAGATCTGAAAATCTATATATAGTTTTGCAATTCTTTGTCATTAGTGTGGAATTTTTGGGAGGAACTTTGTGTGTAAAAACCCTAAGACGATTTTAGCAGCTTTTTCAAGGCTTTTTGCCTTGAGATCTACCATGTTACATTGAAGATAAGTTATCAATTAATCATTCAATATCTCTATGTGTTGTTTGATTCTATCTTGTTCTTGTCTTTTGTTTAACATGCTAGGCTAGGTTTTCCTTGTGTTTGCTTAGATCTAATGAAACCTAATTATTGATTGTTGGTTATTAGTGTGTTATTAATTGTATTGGATGATTGTTTATCGATGTTAGGCTTAAGAAAACTGGCTAACTTCCTATTCGGTAACTTGCTTGAACGTCTTAAGAAACATGAACCAAATGCGTACTAACGGTTTTTATGGTTATATTTAATGCATGAGCGAATTCTAGTGATCCCATGTTAGGAGCTTCTTAGCCGGCTCGACATAGGAGTGAAGTAGGAGCTTGTAGAGTTGGGAAAGTACGTACGCCACCTCACGATTGGTATTAAGGAATACACCCGTCATCCACGCAATTAATACACACTAATCAACCGGTAAAAGATAGTTAGGGAGTAAGGAAATCTAAGTAAACACATTTCTCTCCATATTATTTCCACAACACTTTTCATTTTTCGTTATTTTATTTTATTTGCATTTGTAGTTATTTGGGTTAGTTGACTAGCAACTAATTCCGCCCACTCCTTCAAACCCGAGATTTTACTTGCTTTCATAAAAAATTATAAAAATACAAAAAAAGAATCTTCCTTCACCCTTAGACCTAATTAGAGTAGTTTTTCATACCTAGCGAACACTATTCCCTATGGAGAACGATCAATCCCCTGTACTTACCACTACACTATACTACATCGGTCAGGTACACTGCCTGGTGGGGTTGTAAGCCTCTTGAGATCCCTCGAGAGGTAAAACCTGCTGTAAGGTTGCAAAACCACGCATCAAGTTTTTGGCGCCGCTGCCGGGGAATAGTTATTGTTTAGGTTGAATTTTTATTTTATTAGGTCTACTCACTAGATTCCTTTCTAGTGAGATTTTTATTTTATTTTTCTAGGATTTCTTTAGTCTATCTTATTTCTTTGTGTGTTTGTTCGTAATTTCCATTGACTCTTCCGTTCACCATTATGGAGAACGCGAATCCACCATACCACCAACCACGTAATTCACCCACTCCATATGACATCTTGATGTTTAAACAACATAAAGATGAACCTCTCTATGATGCATGGACTCGTTTTAAATATTTACTCCAAAAAGTCCCTCATCATAACTTCGATTTTTGGTCCCTAACTCAAATCTTTTACAATCATGTCGACCGACATGCCCAAAGGGACATTTACCATTTTGCCGGCAGGGATCTTAGGGAATTAAGTGCTGAGGAAGCATGGGAAGCTATTGAGAATTGTGCCCAATATTATTATATAGTAGACAACCCAACAAACATTAATACAAGTCAATTGACCACAAATTTCAAGGATCATGAAACAAGTTTGTTTGGGGATGAGGGTAGAGTTGAGCCACCTAGCTGCATGTCATGGTTAGGCACTACCATAATACAGGGTGAACACTTAGGTGATCTTGATGTGATGGAGGATCTAGCCGAGCATGATCACATTGATCAAAAAGACCTAGGTTTTATGATCGATGACGATGAATCTCAAGAAACACATGATGAATCTTTTGGGCAATTTGAATATAGCAGTCAGAATATTGAGGATGATCCTTATGATTTGGATATAGAAGTTGAGATGCCTAGAGAAGCACTTGAGATATTAGGGAAAATGTTAGGTTTAAATTCTACCAAAACCCATGATGAGGATATAGGTGATCTTGACACAAGGAATGATGAGGTTAGTAACATAAGCCCGCTAAGTACCTCACAAGTCCTACCATCATTTGAGGCACACACACCGCCCATGACTTACCCGGAAGAAGTAGAAGAGACTTTAGGAATCCCGATGGAGGTAGAACCTTTGAACCAAACACAACTAGAGGATATAGGTTTGAATGCTTATAGTGATCACAACCTTACTCTTAGTTCTATGGAAGTTCCTAGCTTTGATGAACCGGAGCCTAAACCAAAACCGTTACCTAATCTTCCATCCTTAGATGTGAACTTAGGAATTGAATTAGGTCCCGATCCACCCATCAAACCATATAGTCCGGGTAGTTTTATGTTGAAGGTAGTAGACTCTAAGCCTTGTAGAGAGGAAGCTGACATAGGAGTGAACCATAACCTTTCATACTTACATCACCCATTCATGATTGATCACAAGAAACATTATGGGTTTAAACCGGGTTTATTAGGTCAAGATGGATTCCCAACTAGGAATCTCTCGAAGTTGATAGAAGATGATCCCTTTTTAGGAGAAAACTTTAATTCACCCATTGACCAAAGTGAACTAGGTAAGGTTATGATGAAAGGAGCACACCCCTTTGAGTATATAATTCATCCACCACTCTTTCCTTACGCGGCATACTTCCACCAAGATGGTGTGTATCGCTACTTTCACCCACACTTAATCCTAAGTGTAGGGAAAACCTCCCCTATTTCCGTTAAATAAGGGTAGAGTCAAGCTCGTGACTCGAACAAAAACAAGCGCTTCTTGGGAGGCAACCCAAGCTCTATTTGCTTTGTGTGTTTATTTATTTGTTTGTTTGATTTTATTTGTTTCAGTATGCATGTTTAATTTTTATTATTATTGATTTATGTTCAAAACTAAATTGTGAAAATGCTTTATCTTGTTTTTAACTTCGTCTTAACTACATATAAAGGTATTTTGCAAATGATAAGTGTAAGGGAAATCCAAATCGGTTTATTAGAACACGAATGAACATGAATCGTAATAATAATAAATTAGCATACATATTAGTATTTGTTTGAGTCAAATGCTTGTATCGAGTCATAATGATGTTTTGCAGGATTTCCAGGAAGTAAGGTAAAGGTTTTTCCAGAAATTTTCCGGAAACTTAACATGGGAATTCTGTCAGATCATTTCTGACGGCGTCAGGCTTTACAACCTGACGGCGTCAGGTTTAATTTTCAGAAATTTTTGAAAGTTTTGTTTTCATAAAAAGTTTTTATTAAATCTCCAACTTACAATCTCCAGGAATCTGCAAAATTATCATTCCACAAGCATTATATCCTTATATATAGATTTATCCCGCCGATGTTATGCAGGTTTTTGTGTTTGTTTTCTCAGGTTTAATAGGTTATTTTGGACAAGGAGATGTATGTGGAATCAAGCTTACGGCGATGCATTAGTCTTGAAGCTTCTACATTACCTTGGAAGAAGATTTAACCATGTTACATCTATACCCACCGAACGAATCAGGGGAGTATTTGATTTCATTCTTTTACCTTATTTACTTTTACATCTTGTTATTTGAACATTGGGGACAATGTTCATCTTAAGTGTAAGGGGGGGGGGGTAAAAGTACGATTTTAGAGAATGCTATTGCATTTGATTTTTGTTTGTTTGATGGTAGATGTGTAATAAAACTGAGAGAAATACCTGTTAAGGCAATTTTAGTGCCAAATTTAAAATTTTTTACAACATATAGGAGTGAAACTTTGGTCTTAATGAGCGTCTCATGGATAGGAAGTTATATGACTAGCACAAAACCGTACCACTAAAAAATTTTCCACCCCCAAATATGTGAGGTTCGCCCCTAGAATTGGTAGGAAAAGCATTTATGCTATGATGTGTGTACCGGTAGCACTTAGATTCTAGAACTTGCGTTAGGACCATTCCAAGGCCACAAGTGAGACTACATTCGTGTAGTAAGATTTACTACATGATAAGAGGCATTAGGATTAACCCATTGTTTTACACCTGTGTTTTTGTTATAATTACGTTGGCTACATTGGTCAAGTAATTCTCCCACACCCTTTGCGTTGTACTCATTTTTAGTACACGATACCCCTAGTACACCCCTCAGAGCCTATCTTTTCGTTTTGACCTTTAAGCATTTTACTTAAAGGAAGAATTTGTTTACACCCCACTTAAATGTACACCCAAATCGCCTTAGCCTACCTTGTATGCACTCATTTTTAGTGCATTATTGTGACAACATTTGTTTAAACCCCAAGTTAATTATCTAATTGATTACATGGTTGCTAAGTCGAGTCATATCCTTGTACATATTGTTTTAGGACGATTGGGACTCATGGGTATAGTACTAGTGTAATGGAGTAATGGGGAAGAACATCATTTATTACCCCCATATGTGCTAAATATTTTAAAAGTACTCCAAGTGTTTCGATTATCTTAATTCGAGTCAGTAGAATAGTTATTTGTAAAGTTATGTAAAAGTTCAAGTGTAAGGGAAATGCAACGCCCCTATGATGTATTATTTTGGATGGTAGGGCAAGAGTGTATGCGGAAAAAAAAAATTGAAAAAAATCGAAAAAAAAAAATAAATAAAAAAAATCAAGAAAAATACAAAAAAAAAATGAGAAAAAGAAAAATAGAAAAAACATACGGACTACCATCCCGTTTCATTTTATGTTTATTTTATGTTTTTGTTATTTTGTTTTTAGCATAAGTCGAGTCTAGTCTTGGCTTAGCAACATTGTATAGTACATGTAATTAATCAAGATCTTTAACTCGCCACCAGTAAAATATCCCTTATCCAACAAATCCGTGTTTATCATATCCCTACACCTAACGTTATAACCCATGTAAAAGCCCTCTTTGATAGTTTATCTTAGGTGCTTACGCCTAGTGGAGGAGGTTTTCGATCCTTTCCCAAGCCTATGGTAATCTATTTGCTATGACAGGTAGTGAGAGATATTATCCGTTTTCATTTATGAGATTTATTTTGATGACACCTGAGAGATGTGAGTATCTAAACACTACTTGTGAGGTGCTAGTTTGTAATCTCCGTGCTTATTATGATTAAAGTGGAACGATTATTTGTTGTAATTACTTTTATATTAGCGTTAAATGACCCCTAACTTGTATTTTGATTAGAATAAAAGCGCATTTGCTTGAGGACAAGCAAATCTCAAGTGTAAGGGTATTTGATGAAGCGAAAAGTGTACCGCTTTTAGGGGGTCATTTAAGCCCTAAATCGTATTTATTTGATCAAATATTGCCCTAAATCGTTCCTTTTGTCATTTTAGGTACTTTTGAGAAGAAATCTGGAAAAGGAAGCATTTTGGACGTTTTTGGAGCATAAAAGTGAAGAAAACGGCAAAGTCTCAAAATCGACTAAAATAGTACCTTTGACGGCAAAAGTGGTGGATATGAAAATTACTCATGATAAGCCAGAGAAATTTGCATGGGAATTCTGACGGCGTCACCCTTTAGAGTGATCAAGGTCGTCACGGTATAAGTTAAAGCGGGACGGCGTCACGCCTAATTATGACGGCGTCAAGCCTTGATAAGCCAGAACGGATTTTGGAGAGCTAAAGAGGGACGGCGTCAAGAAGGCCATCCGGGAACCCTAAAAGCGGCGAGGTGACGGTGTCACACTCCATAACGTGACGCCGTCAGATCTGAAAATCTATATATAGTTTTGCAATTCTTTGTCATTAGTGTGGAATTTTTGGGAGGAACTTTGTGTGTAAAAACCCTAAGACGATTTTAGCAGCTTTTTCAAGGCTTTTTGCCTTGAGATCTACCATGTTACATTGAAGATAAGTTATCAATTAATCATTCAATATCTCTATGTGTTGTTTGATTCTATCTTGTTCTTGTCTTTTGTTTAACATGCTAGGCTAGGTTTTCCTTGTGTTTGCTTAGATCTAATGAAACCTAATTATTGATTGTTGGTTATTAGTGTGTTATTAATTGTATTGGATGATTGTTTATCGATGTTAGGCTTAAGAAAACTGGCTAACTTCCTATTCGGTAACTTGCTTGAACGTCTTAAGAAACATGAACCAAATGCGTACTAACGGTTTTTATGGTTGTATTTAATGCATGAGCGAATTCTAGTGATCCCATGTTAGGAGCTTCTTAGCCGGCTCGACATAGGAGTGAAGTAGGAGCTTGTAGAGTTGGGGAAGTACGTACGCCACCTCACGATTGGTATTAAGGAATACACCTGTCATCCACGCAATTAATACACACTAATCAACCGGTAAAAGATAGTTAGGGAGTAAGGAAATCTAAGTAAACACATTTCTCTCCATATTAGTTCCACCACACTTTTCATTTTTCGTTATTTTATTTTATTTGCATTTGTAGTTATTTGGGTTAGTTGACTAGCAACTAATTCCGCCCACTCCTTCAAACCCGAGATTTTACTTGCTTTCATAAAAAATTATAAAAATACAAAAAAAGAATCTTCCTTCACCCTTAGACCTAATTAGAGTAGTTTTTCATACCTAGCGAACACTATTCCCTGTGGAGAACGATCAATCCCCTGTACTTACCACTACACTATACTACATCGGTCAGGTACACTGCCTGGTGGGGTTGTAAGCCTCTTGAGATCCCTCGAGAGGTAAAACCTGCTGTAAGGTTGCAAAACCACGCATCATTAGACCTACATTTTGATGAAGTATAAAATAAAATAAATTAGATGTACTTGTGTGAACTGTATCGCAACCTACAAGGCAAAATGTGGTAACGTTTTAAGAAATGGGCAATATTTACAATAAACGAGCAAATTAAAAGCTTGGCAACTAAAAAATGGGCTACTTTATAAAATTGGGCAAAAAATTAAAGTGGCTTTCCAAAAAAAAAAAAAAAAAAAAAAAAGTTATAGGCAGTTGAGGAGACTATCCACCTTTGGAAATTTCAGTCTTTGAAAAGACAAGACAACTTACTTTATGTGTAATCCAACATGCACGGTAGGCACTCCAGCTACAAGTTTAGGCACATGGCCAGACTCATAAGAGTCAGGCAACGTCACTGTTCACACGTGAAACTACAGTGTTTCCTCCTCTATAAAAGGTTATTACAACGAAAGAAGGCGCAACCAACCCCGAAACAAAAAAGACATCTAACACACAGAATAATACTTTGTATCACAGCGATCAAAATCACAACCATTTTAGAGAAGTTGAAGATGTTATCGATTTTTTACATCTGGTTCCTGAATAACAATATAAAGTTGCTTACCATATATTATAACCACGGTCTTCACTCAATGACAAAACGTCATTTGCTGATGATCATCATTTACATACTCGTTTATTCAAGCATGTACTCACACATTACGTGGGTTAGCAAGCAGCGTCAAGAGGGTCATCTCACGGCCCACACATGTTCTTAAATGACTACTAATAGCACTTAGTCGTTCTTAAATGACGACTAATAACCCTAAACCATAACGCTCTACAAATCTCACTCATCTAAACTCCCTTCCAGTGAAGTAGACTCTCGTTGGCCATCAAGGGTCTCGTTGGCCATCAAGGCTCTCGTTCGCCATCAAAGTGGTAACAAACCTCTTATGAGAACAGCCCACGTTGCTAACCATGTAAAGGAGATGTGGTATCACGAAAAGGGAGATAGATAATGAGAAGAGCCCACGTTGCTAGGGAGATACAGGGGCAATTCATTGCATAGAGTTGGACCCGATAAAGCTCAAAAGGCTCCTACAACATCAAGCAACAAAGGATTAAAATGATGCCTTCAATTTTTTTGCTGGCCAGACATGGAAAACTAATATGTACTTGTGTTGAGCATTTACAATGGCAAAAGTCTTTCATGACTTTTTGCATTTAATGCATTAAATGGTGCTATAAAAAGGTTTTTGCAAAAACCTATCACTCCAATGCAACAAATTACCCTATCACTTTTTGCATTTAATTATATTCCATATAAATTACCCTTACGTAATTATATTTTTACAAAATGATTTTCAAAAACATAAATCAATTTTCATATCGTTGTGTATATATTTACTTTTAAAGTTTGGCAAACTTATAAAAAAAGTTATGCAGTATTTAAAAAATGGGCAACTAAAAAAATGGGCAACTTTAAAATGGGTAACTTTAAATGAAAGTTAATGGTCAATTTTTTATTTTTTTATTTTTTATTATTATTTAGTTTTTTTTAATTTTATTTTTTTGGTTGTTTTGATTGTGTTGTATGTTGTGAAGAGTTATAACAAGCAAATCTAGTTGCCCAAAGCACAACCATCTACAAGCATGCACACTATTTTGTTGCCCACAGTGAATAGCCAATAGTAGGTGCTATATTCAAGTACAAGTTAACTTTCCATTTGTATAAAAAGTCAATAGCAACATGCCAACATATGACACATACATGCCGGATTCTCATTGACTATGATTACACCTACCATGTGGCAGTGAAATAAAATAAAGTTGAAGTACTTTTGTGTACTGTATGTATCGCAACCTACATGGGAAAATTAGGCATCGTTTTTAAAATGGGCAACTTACAATGGATGGTCAACTAAAACTGGGCAATATAAAAATGACTATACTAAAGTGGGTAAATTGGTAGTGCAAGTTAACATACATTCTACTGCTGCTAGGCTAAATGTTCTACTGCTTGGTTTAGTTGGTACATGGCCGCCATAAGCAAATTTTTGACCGTCACTCGAAAGAACAAACAATATGTGGTTTAAGTATCGACGTTTAATTGGTTTGTCTTTTTGTTGTACAATTCATGGGTAAAAAAATAAAAATTTAAAGGACAACTTAAATAAATGGGCAACGTAAAATGTGATGCTGCTGGTAGATCTTCCATTGCTACTGGTAGTGACACCCTTGCTCCTGCTGGTGACATTTCTCTTCTTGCTAGCAAAATTAGGCATTGTTTTAAAAATGCATTTTATAGCGCAACCTACATGGCAAAATTAGGCAATGTTTTAAAATTGGCAAATTTACAAATAGGGCAATTCATTGTGGGCAACTCAAAATGGCCAAAGAAGAGTGATGCTGCTGGTAGCTCTTCCATTGCTACTGGTAGTGACACCCTTGCTCCTGCTGGTGACATTTCTCTTCCTGCTGGCAAAACTAGGCAATTTTTTAAAAAGGCATTTTATAGCGCAACCTACGTGGCAAAATTAGGCAATGTTTTAAAAAATGGGCAAGTAAAAACTGGACAACATTTTAAACTTGTGTTTACTGTAGAGCGACATTGTTGTTATTTGTCGCTTTCCATCAGTTCCAAACCAGATAGAACTTTGGTACATTGTGGTTTAACTATGGACGTATTCTTGCTTGGTTTTTTTATGTAAAGTCATGAAAAAAAAAGGTACCTACTTTCTTTTGTAGGAAATTAAAAATAGTTACAATTAAGCTCCTTCGTTATATCACGAATACATGTTATCTCCATTCAATTAGAAAGAAAAGTAGGCAACTTTCCTACTTTTATAAAGTAGTCATCATTTCCCCATAACTAAATGCATACAAATTAAAGGAAACTGAAAAGTTAATACACTTATGGTAATCATATCCTATTTTTAATGATGTTGATGAGGTACAAATGAGACGGGAGCTTGAATCTGTTATCTTCAGTTCTAAGTAGCTTTTTCATTGCAAATCAACCGGATTTTAACCTAGCCGGCACGAATGTCCTTTGTCCTTCCGGGCAGGGCAACAACAAGGATGAAAAATAAGGGATTTTTATCCTCTTCCCAACCATCTGTCCCCCTTTAATAGCCTCTGATTATCCACCATTTTTCCCTTCAAATATGGTTATTACTGAGATTAACCATATTACACCCTTGGATGTTCCACTCTCATAAACTTACATGGAACTAAGTTCCCAACAAGATTCCACCAGTATTTAACAACTGGTGGTGCTGAGGGGGAGTGAAGGAAAAGCTTGTGGATAGGCAGTTAGAGCAAATCCTCGCACCAGAAAGGTTGAATGTAACTTTCTCGTGTAAGGAGACACTCGACAACAACATGTAGGGGATTTTGATGTTAGGGTTTTGGTAGAGGATGATGGTTGTATGTTATTAGCCGTCATTTAAGAACGGCTAAAAGTTATTAGCAGTCATTTAAGAACGGATCTAGATCATAAGAATGATCCACCCTGTCTGAGACCATTTGTAGGGCCGCTTTAAACTTGTGCAACTGATGAATTAACAAGATATACATGAACACATGTCGTTTGGACATTGAAAGAACAACGACTCTATGATGCATGATGGGAAAAATTACAAGGTTACTCCGGTGAGAGCCGATTGAAAGTTATTAGTAGGCTTGGGTTAAGTTTGTTGAGGATCGTAATAGGTTATGGATTTCTCACTTGTTACTCTCGTTGAATGCGCACGTTCTGGTTTGGTTGGAAGTGCTTTATATAGCGGATAGATTACTGTTGCTTCACTTGGGAATAGTGATCTTATTTGATTTTTGAATTTTTTATTGTTAATTATATATCCATAATGGCATTATTTAATTAACAACAACAACAATAAATGATGAACTGAATAGTCTCTATGCAATCGTTTCGCTTCCCTTCTGACTTTTCTAGGGAAAGGTTAAATTAATAATGATAAATAATCATAACACAATTTGTAAAAAGTTATTGTTTTTTCAAATGTATTTGTTTTTACCTTAGTTTGGGTTGAACATATACAATGGTAAAAAGGGCACCACCAATAACAGTAGAACCCTTAGTAGTAGAACGTTTTGCCTAGCAGCATAAACTTGGTAAGTAGCGCAACTGCCTTTAACTAGTAGTACAAAGTTTCCTAAGTTTTTTAAAGTTGCCCATTTTAAGTTGCCCACTTTCTAAGTTGCCCATTTTTTAAGTTGCCCATCTTTTAAGTTGCCATTTTGCAAGTGTGATTGACTTACTTACCCTGAGAAGTCATCATTACACCTGTCACTTGCAGACAAGAGTTGATTGCATCGACACTGCCAAAAGTCTTTCTACAGTTTTTGCATTTAATAGCATTAAATGGGAACCATCCATGTACCTCTCCAGTCTCTAGCCTATTTTTAGTGTATGTTCAATTTCACAATCAGATGCAAAATTAAAATTCGAATAAAAAATTCAAAAATCAAATAAGAATATGCGGTTCTCAAAGTACAAATAATAAATGGTGCTAGTACATACTCAAGCGACAATGTACCAAAGTTTGTGATACTTTTTTGTCTTGTGAATGTCGATGTCTATTTATAGTATGTACTTTGTCCCTTTACCAAATTTGGTACATTGTAATTTGTCCCTTTACATCAGTTCCAAACCAGATAAAACTTCCATACAATCCAAGATGCATAAACACATAATGCAACAACTAAGCTACTAGAAACGACAACATTACCCACAACAAAAAGTAAGTATGGCTGTCAATGCTAGAAACAGGAACATATTATGAGTAGACCCATGAAGTGGCATCAAAAATCAAATAAGATCACTACTCCCAAGTGAAGCAACAGTTATCTATCCGCTATATAAAGCACTTGAAACCAAAGCAGAACGTGCACAAACTTAACCCAAGGCTACTAATAACTTTCAATTGGCTCTCACCGGATTAACCTTGTAACTCTTCCGATGATGAATCATAAACTCGTTCTTCTTTCAATGTCCAAACGGCACGTGTTTATGTATATCTTTTTAATTCATTAGTTGCTCAAGTTTAAAGCGGACCAACAAATGGTATCAGAGTGGGTGGATCATTTTTATGATCTTGATCCGTTCTTAAATGACTACTAATAACTTTTAGCCGTTCTTAAATGACGGCTAATAACATACAACCTCCATCCTCTACAAAAACACTAACATAAAAATCCCCCACATGTTGTTATCGGGTGTCTCCTTAAACAAGAAAGTTACATTCAACCTTTCTGGTGCGAGGAAATGCTCTGAATGCCTATCCATAAACTTTTCCTTCACTCCACCTCAGCACCACCAGTTCTTAAATAATGGTGGAATGTTGTTGGGAACTTAGTCCCATGCAAGCTTCTGAGAGTGGAACATCCAAGGGTGTAATATGGTTAATCTCAGTAACAACCATATTTGAAGTGAAAAATGGTGGATCATCAGAGGCTATTAAAGGGGAACAGGAGTTGGGAGAAGAGGATAAATCATTATGGAAGGTAGCGGGTTTCAACTAAAAAAACTCCTGAAGCTACCAAACCAATGAAGTTGATGTCACATGAGGTTCCTGCATCCCAAATATAAAAGTATGAACAAGGATGTCGAACAATTCCTTTAATTTTCAGTTTCCTTTAATTTTTATGTTTTTATTTATGAAGTAGGAAAGTTGCCTACTTTCATTTGTAAATGAATGGAGAGAACATGTATTCGTCATATAATGAAGGGGCTTAATTGTAACTATTTTTAATTTCCTACAAAAGAAATTTGGTACCTTTCCTACTTTCTTTATTTATTTATTAAGTTATTAATATTAATTTTTTTCATGCCTTTTACAACAAAAAACCAACCAAGTAAACGTCCTTTGTTAAAGCACATATTGTGTGTGTAATGATGGTAGGTATAGAGGTTTGGTGTGTGGGTTTATTGGTTCCCGCGAAAAGAAGTACATATTCGTCACGTTGGGCAACTTGTTATAAAAGTCAATTTTGGATAGTGACTTGGTGAATAGTTGGGTCATGTCACGTTGGGCAACTTTTTATAAAGGCTGCTCCCTTCCTGTCCACTAATTTACAGCACAACCCAATTATAAAATTTGAGCAATTATTTATAAAATTTGGGCAACTGGTTATAAAAGATGTGAAAGGTTAAAATAATAATAATAATAAATAATCATAACACCATTCGTAAAGAGTAATTGTTTTTTCAAATGTATTTTTTTCCCCTTTGTATGAATTGAACATATACAATGGTAAAATGGCACCACCAATAACAGTAGAACAACACAAGTTTCAAAGCGAACAATAGAACCCTCAGCAGTAGAAAGTTTTTGTGCCTAGCAGCATAAAGTAGCGAATTAGCAGTCGAATGTCTGGTGAAAGTTCCAAAGTTGGAAAGTCTGCTCGATTGGCCATTTTAAGTTTCCTAATTTTTTAATTTGACCATTTTAAGTTGCCCATTTTTTTATTTGCACCTTTTAATTTTGGTTGAGACTTCTTTCGTTGTAATAACTTTTTATAGAGGAGGAACCACTGTTGTGTCACGTGTGTATAGGCACGTGCCTAAGCTTGTAGATGGAGTGCCTTCCTGGCATGTTGGATTAGACATAAAGTATAATTGTCGTGTCTTTTCGACGTCTTGGGAAGGTACACAAATTTGTGTTTATGAGATCCAATTTTATAAAGTTGCCCATTTTTTTTAGTTGCCCATTTTTTAAGTTGCTCACCTTTTTATTATTGCCCATTAAAATTTAAACGTTGCCAGATTTTGCCATGTAGGTTGCGCTACAGCTCACACAAGTACATATACTTTATTTTATAATTTACCCATTTTAAGTTGCCCATTTTTTTAGTTGCACATGTTGTAAGTTGCCCAATTTTGTTACCTAGTTATAATGCATTTTTAAGTTGGTACATGGTCAAAGTTATAATGCATTTTTAAGTTGACCGTCACTCGAAAGAACAAACAATATGTGGTTTAAGTATCGACGTTTAATTGGTTTGTCTTTTTGTTGTACAATTCATGGGTAAAAAAATCAAAATTTAAAGGACAACTTAAATAAAAGGGCAACGTAAAATGGGCAACTTTATAAATTGGGCAACTAATAATGGGCAACTAAAAATGTGATGCTGCTGGTAGCTCTTCCATTGCTTCTGGTAGACACACCCTTGCTCCTGCTGGTGACATTTCTCTTCTTTATAGCGCAACCTACGTGGCAAAATTAGGCAATGTTTTAAAATTGGCAAATTTACAAATTGGGCAATTCATTGTGGGCATCTCAAAATGGCCAAAGAAGAGTGATGCTGCTGGTAGCTCTTCCATTGCTACTGGTAGTGACACCCTTGCTCCTGCTGGTGACATTTCTCTTCCTGCTGGCAAAATTAGGGAATTTTTTAAAAAGGCATTTTATAGCACAACCTACGTGGCAAAATTAGGCAATGTTTTAAAAACTGGACAACATTTGAAACTTGCGTTTACTGTAGAGCGACATTGTTGTTATTTGTCGCTATCCATCAGTTCCAAACCAGATAGAACTTTGGTACATTGTGGTTTAACTATGGACGTGTTCTTGCTTGGTTTTTTTATGTAAAAGTCATGAAAAGAAAAGTATTAATAATTGGTAAAGGTACCTATCTTCAAACATATCATGAACTTTTAGACCACCTTCATTCTTATTTCGAAGGGTATAATCAAAAGTGGGTGGTTGGGGTTGGATTGTCATACAGTTAAGATTAGTGAGGTGCAATTGGTGTTCTGGATCTAAATTTACGACAGGGGTATGCAAAGCGTGGTCTACGATTAATGCGTGCACATGTAACCGCGTCCCCAAAACAAGATTTTTAAAATAAGGGCAACTAAAAAATGGGCAACTTAAAATTAGGCAACTTTACTAAATTGGGGGAACTTGCTACTAGTTGTCAGCAGACATTCTACTGTAGGGGATTCTACTGCTTGGTTGGTAAGTACATGGATTGTTGTGTAATTTCTTATCTGAACGGATTAAAAACTCCCAAACCACACGAATTGGATATCATTAGTAGTTTCAAGCGCTGGTAAATCACATGAATTCGAAAAGTCTAACACAAAGTCAAATAATTGATACATAGCCTAATGATTCATACAAAACATATCATGCATCCTATCATAGACAGATTCAAAACATTACTACTTTCTAATTAAACACACTAAAGTCACGATAGCATATGGTGGAATCTAACAATAAAACCTTCAACAAAGTTTCTTTATCTTTTCAAGGAATGCAGTTTTTTCGAATGTCCGAAACTGTGCTTCCTTGCAGTCAATTTCGAGTTTCATCTTCAAGGTGAGTTCCTTTTCTTGAACGGCATTGAAGAATGCAGCACTTTCCACGGCACGCAGACTCTTATCGAATTTCAATTCATTAATAATAGCGTGCCTCTTCTCCATACTATCCTTCAGATCTTTAACAACATCCAAAAGTTTTCTTGCTATTTGAAAATCTCTTTCGCTCTCCTCTTGTATTACTATTAGCCACATGTCTGACATACGGTGAGAGTTTGCTCTGTTTGCTAGTTCTACTAAAGTTGGCCGGTCCATATTTTCTTACTTTCTTTTTTAAGTGGTTGATGTATAATAAGGATGATATGTTTTGTTGGTGAAGCGTGCCTTAAATACCTACAAAATACAACCGTTACGGTGGTGGCCCTTGTAATTAAACACTGAACAGTTGTGTCGATTTGCTAGGGGTGTATCTATTGTAATTTCGTTCAACAGTGGTGCCCCTATAATTACAATGAAAAAAAAATAAAATAATAACAGTTACGGTTAGTAAATATATTGGTTGGTTTGTTGTTTTAAATGGACTAAATAAAAATAAACAAAACGTACATAAATAAATAAAAAAAAAAATGTTAAATTTAGAGGCAACTGAAATGTTAATACACTTATAGTCATCACATAATTTGGTTGCCCAACAACGATAATAGTTGCCCAAATTACAAAATTTTTAAAAAAAAATGGTGATGTCAGTCTTTCAGAAGAATATATGGTACTCAAAGTGGTGCTAGTACATACTCAAGGTTGCCCAAAACTACACTAATTGTTGGTGAAACTTTTTTTGCACCACTGACCCTTACACAAATTTTGGTTTGTTGACTTCCTTAAATCTAATAAGATTAATTCATTGATATTTTTTTAAAAGATACAAACATATATTAATTTAATTATTCAACCTGAATACTAAACATAAAGAAACATAAAAACAACGTCATCTTAAACTGCTTGAATGCATTTCACCCCAACTTGTTAGAACCGGAGCTCTCTTCCCTGATTTCCATCATATCCTTCCTTTCCTTGAGTCATTTAAACACAAATTCAAGATTGCTAATCCTCTTTTCTAGATTATAAGGGTTGTGAAACCCAGCTTGTTGCTCCCCCTGGTTTTGAGGCACCACCACATTCTGCTGCTCCACCACATTTTGCTGCTGATCGTCTTCATTTTGCTCAACCACACTTTGAGCCACCACATCCTCTTCACCTTCGTCCTCCTCTTCACCTTCATCTTCCTCTTCGTCTCCTTCCTCCTCCTCATACTCATTCTTTCCCCAAACCTCATCCCAATAAAAGTCTTGCGCATGCAACCAGTTCAAAATTTTACTCCTCATCCACGTATCTACCTGCCTATACGACCCATATTCTGCAATGGGTTCATACCCGAAAGCATCAAACAAAGCGTAAAACAGCAAATTGTTGTTTAACACCCACTCGTACTCTTCAGCATCATTTTGAAAGTTACCATTATTTTCTGCCATTGTTTAACTTTTCTTTCAATTGAAAGGGATATATGTGTTTGTGTGTGTTTCTTGGTATATAATCCATAGGTATAAATACGTGGTTGAGGTAGATGAAAGGTTTCCAAGACTTTAAGCGGGAAAGGGAACAAGGCAAGCGCCAAAAGTAATGGATGTGAATCGAAGTTGTACCAAAAAGTATACAATATCCTTTTACCAAGTATTGACTATCCATGTACAATGAGCAGACTATCCACATTTGGAAATTTCAGCCGAGATTCCCAAG
Organism: Artemisia tridentata subsp. tridentata; assembly: GCA_021014915.2. Classification (NCBI taxonomy): domain Eukaryota; kingdom Viridiplantae; phylum Streptophyta; class Magnoliopsida; order Asterales; family Asteraceae; genus Artemisia; species Artemisia tridentata. The sequence goes on from CP139508.1 coordinate 506,001,872, forward strand.
ACGTTGAAATTGGATCTCATAAAAACACAAATTTGTGTGCCTTCCCAATACGTTGAAAAGACATGACAGTATACTTTATGTCTAATCCAACAAGGCAGCTACAAGCCTAGGCACGTGACTAGAGGTTAAAGATACATGCAAAGTCACTGTTCACACGTGAGACATCAGTGGTTCCACCCCTATAAAATGTTACTCATTACAACGAAAGAATGCGCAACCAACCCCACAAAAAACAATAAACACATCTAACACAAAGAATAATACAGAGTATCATAACGATCGATCTCACAACAACCGTTTAAGAGAAGTTGAAGATGTTATCGATGTTTTACAACTGGTTCCTGAATAATAATATGAAGTTGTTTACTATATATTATATCCAAGGTCTTCACTCACTGACAAAACGTCAGTTGCTGATGATCATCATTTACATACTCGTTAATTCGAGTATGTACTCACACATTATGTGGGTTAGCAAGCAGCGTCAAGAGTGTCATCTCACGGCCCATACATGTTCTTAAATGACTACTAATAACAGTTAGTCGTTCTTAAATGACGACTAATAACCCTGAACCATAACGCTCACCATTCCTTTCTCGGTTTTCATTCTTCACCACCCTTTCATAACATCCTCGAGCGTCCTTTCGAACAATATGGTGAATTTCACACACCGTTCTTGTGCAGAAAGCGTCTCTGCAAGCATTCCAAATACGATGGAAGGGAGATATAGAATGGAGATATAGAATGGGAAGAGCATTTTTGTTTATTTTTTTATGTTATTTTAATATGGTTTTTTTATTTGCGAGATATAGAATGAAAAGAGCACTTTTGTTCTACAATTTATGTTATTTTTATATGGTTTTGTACTTGCTAAAAGATTGTCGTGCTTATTTTGGTGACCTATTCTCTAAAAGATTGTTGCGTATTTATTTTAAATAATACAAGTTATTTTCGTTTTATAAACCTTACAATGAGTTGGGCAATTAAAAGTAGAAACAATAAATATAGTAGATGACACATATATATTGGAGTCTAGTTGATATGATTACACCTACAAGTGGCATTAAAAAAATAAAGTAGATGTACATGTGTCAACTGTAGAGCAACCTACATGGCAAAATTTGGCAACGTTTAATAATATTGGGCAATGTTAAAAAGATGGCCAAAATAAAAAATGTTCAACTTTAAATGGATCCATTGATTATGCTTAAACAACAGTGTATATATATATATATATATATATATATATATATATATATATAAAAGATAGAATTTAAAAAGGAGAAAAAATATTGATAAATAAATAAATAAACAAAATCCCTAAACGTTCTGAGTTTGTATTCCAGGAGTAATGATCACGTCATTGGGGTAAGTAACTCAGTCATACATGCATGAGATAGATGGGCAACTAACAACTTGTGCAACTTAAGATGGGTGTTGTGCAGGCTTAAAATAATGGGCAACTAAAAGATGGGCAACTTAAAAATTAGGCAGATTAAAATGGGATTTGCGCAAATACTTAAAACTGTCAGTTCAGCATACTGAACTTAATGGGCAACTTAAAAGATTTGCATCTAAAAAAAGGGCAACTTAGAAGATGGGCTACTAACAATTTGGGCAACTTGTAATGGGTGTTGGGCAGGCTTAAATTAATGGGCAACTTAAAAGATGGCCAAGTAAAAAAACGGGAAACTTAAATGATGGCATCTTTTAAGTTGATGGTTCTACTGCTCGCTTTGTAACGTATGGGGTTATACTATTATTGGGGGGGGTTCACTTTTATCATTGTATCACTAGTTGCCCAAGTTTTTAATACTAGAGACAAGACCCAACCATTCAACAATTAACAAATAAAAATTGACTTTTTCGACAATAAACCCACGAACCAAACCCCTATACCCACCATGATTAAACAAATAATACGTGGTTTAAGAATGAAAAGAATTAAAATAAATTATAAGTAAATAAGTAAATAAAGTAGTAAATAAAGAAAGTAAATAAGTAAATAAATTATGACAATATGATTACACAAACCAAGCCCATTCACTATTAGGTAAGCATCATTTTCCCATAAGTAAATACATAAAAATTAAAGGAAACTGAAATGTTAATACACTTATGGTAATCATATCCTAATCCTAATGATGTTGATAGAGTACAGATAGAGACTAGAGCTTTAATATTTTATATTCGGTCCTAAGTAGTCGGCAGTAATGTCCTTTGTGCTTCCGGGCAGGGCAGCTACAAGGATAACAAAACAAGGAATTTCATCCTTTATTGTCTTGATCCACCACACTCTTCCCCTTTAATAGCCTCTGATGATCCACCATTTTTCCCTTCAAATATGGTTGTTAAATCTTGCATGGGACTAAGTTCCCAGCAAGATTCCACCAGTCTTTAAAAACCGGTGGTCCTGAGTTGGAGTGAAGGAAAAGATCGTCGATAGGCAGTTGGAACAAATCCTCGCAACATGAAGGTTGAATGTAACTTTTCTTGTTTAAGGAGACACTCGACAACAACATGCAGGGGATTTTGATGTTGGGGTTTTTGTAGAGGATGGTGGTTGTACGTTATTAGCCGTCATTTAAGAACGGCTAAAAGTTATTAGCAGTCATTTAAGAACGAATCTAGATCATAAGAGTGATCCACACGCTCTGTTACCAGTAGTTGGTCCGCTTTAAACTTGAGCAACTGATGAATTAACAAGATAAGCATAAAGACGTACCATTTGGACATTGAAAGAATAATGAGTTTATGATTCAGTAGGCTTGGGTTAAGTTTGTAGGAAGATTGTAAGAATCTAACTATGTTATGGAATTATTAGTTGTTAATCTCATTGAATGTGCACATTTTTTCTTTGGTTGGGAGTGCTATATATAGCGGATAGATTACTATTGCGTCACATTCCCCTATGCATCATTTGATTTTTTAAATTTTTATTTGTGGTCTTATAAAAAAGGCATTTGATTTTGAGAGGTAGATGAATGGTTCCCCTTTAATGCTATTAAATGCAAAAAAATCATCAAAGATGGGCAACTTTAAAATGGGCAACTTAAAAATGGGCAACTTTAAAAAATAAACCAAAAATAGGCAAGTTAAATGGCAACTTACAGTATCAAGTGGCATTAAAACAAAATTTAAAATAAAGTAAATTTCCGTTACTGTAGCACAACCTACAGGCTGCATTGGAAAGTGATCTACCTTTGGAAGTTGATTCATTAGATTTACTTAGCAACGGAATGAGGTCGGGGCAGCTCAAGAGTGTGGTGTTTCGATCTTTTCCTAGATCAGAGAATGAATTCACAATAATAAAGCTCATACTTGCGTGTTCCGCCTTGCTGAAGATGGTTTATATCAAGCTGTTTGATTTGAGTTATGATGAGGCTGAAAATGTGAGGATGAATTGGGAGTTGGCTAAGAAGCTGTTGAAACTCCACCGAGCTTCCCGCACAGCATTGGTTGATTTTTTTTAGTGTTGTAGTTTATGCATGTATGGGTTGAATACTCTATGACAATCAACTTCGTATTTTGTTGTTTGCTATTACCTTATTAGTTATTACCAAATACTATATAAAGATTTATAAAAATTGTTTTAGTCCAAAACTTTTAGCAAAAACTGCTTAAAGCAAGACGACATTGGAGTTCAATTGGGTTTAATGAGCATAGTAGTTTGGTACCGAAAAGGTCTATTTAAGTTGCCCAAAATAGTTATGGCATAACTATTGTTGCTCTATTGTTATTTTGGTACGTCGGTTGCAAACCATCACAAACATAAACAAGTAAAAAAATACAACACAATAACAACATAACATAGTACAATTACTAAGTTTTCTGCTGAAATGATAAACCACAACGATGACTAAATAGTAGCCAATAATTTGAAGGTTACATGTTAACGAACGCCTTCCATTGATGACAGTAACAAGGTTCAAAAGGCGAATGACACTAGACTTCGAAGCCATACTGAAAACATGTCAAACGACGAATCTGGATCCATAACTTCATACCTTCTCAAACCGGAGGTAAACCTGTTCAGATAAATGTATGAAATTAGTGTTAACGTTTTAACATGTGTAAGTGTACTAGACAATATTTGTGAGTGTCAGTATATAATACGAATGCAATTGAATGATAGCTTAAAATGTAAACGTACTGTACAACGCACGGTCTGGGAGGCTTGCCAGAAGAAGAGATTCTTTGTAAGGAGCGATGTAGAATGAACCAGCATTTCCTTCAATTCCCAAACTAACAAAGTGTCCAACCTGATGATCGTAGACAAAAATTGTGTTACCCAAAATGTTTCCGACATTGCCTTCCACTATTGGAGCTTGCCTACTTGTAAAGCCAACCAGCCTAATCGCCATGGGGGTAGGGATGCAGAATAGATTTGAAAATCGTGTTACGGATGCACCATCCACCTCCAAAAGCCATGCGCTGAACAGTGGGACCTCAGAATTCATGATCATACCAGAAAGCACAAGAGAGTTTCCTAGCTCGTGAACAGAAAAAGAAACTGGCATTACCACTTTCAAAAGAGAAGGTATCTCTATGACGTGAAATTGGCGGGTAATCATATCAAAAGAAATCAAAGTGTAATCCTTGTAGGGACCCCCCTTTGCACTATGTAACCTTTCAGTGCCACCCCAATAGATAAAACGACCCACAACTGCCTGACTTTTTCTTTTCAATCTTATTAGGGGACGTGGCAACTCAAAATCTTGGACACGTGACCAGGTCTTAGTGTTCAATGAAAAGACTGACACATACCAAAAACCAGTTTTGAAAATAGGATAAGATACCTTGACAATTGTCGGGTCTAGAGTGTCCGGACGGACACCAAAACCGAAAGCAATCTTTGAACATTCTATTTGGTTATTGTAAAAAGGGATGAATATGCAAACAGATTTTCTTATGGATGGGTTCCAAAGAACAGCCATCATGTTAGTACCATACATAAAGCACGTAAGGCCGCTAGAAGTGCCTAAAGGCATCATAAATGCAAGGTTTAGATGTGAATCATATAGGGAAATGGTTAAATTTTTAGCTACAGATGTCATAAAACCTGTATGACCCTGATCAAATATTAGATTAAAAAGACACTCATCATTGGGACGAGCACCGTATGAAGTGATGAAGATTTGTGAATCTATGATTGCCTTCCATATCTTTGAAACACTACGTATCTGGAGTATACCTTTAACTGGTACCCTATTCAAGATATCTATTTGAACATCCAAAGGCATGTTGTCAGACATAGTTTAAATAGTTTGGAGGAAATGGGTGGGCTATTGGTAGGATGTATAAAGTTGTTGTGTATGAGAAGGCAATGGCTAAAATGACACACATATATATTTGTCTCATTGATTATGATTGCACCTGTTAAGTGGCATTAAATTAATAATTTTAAAGTAGATGTACAAGTGTGTAATGTTGCGCAACCTAAATGGCATATTTAAAAAGATGGGTAACTTTAGAAAATAATTTTAAAAAAAAAAAATCGGGAATTTTTAAAACATTGGCAACTTAAAAAATGGGCAACTTAAAAAGATTCTGCTGCTTCTAAAACTTTTTACAAATTTTCACGCTGTTTTGCAAATTTTTGTAATCCTGCTGCTTGGTTTGAAAGTTAAGGGACTGTTTTGTAACTTGGCGCCAATATAACCCGAATTAGAATCCGAACGGTAATAAATCACAATTGGATCACACAATTCACTTTGTGCGCACAAATTTCACTTTAATACAAACCCTAACACACCTGTTATCATCTGATTGTCGGTACCCCCAAATTGAAAACCCTAATAAACAATGTCGGAAAGGAAATACTCAAGCAGCCACAATCAGGTTGCATTTCTTGAAAAGGTCCCGGGAGCTGAAGCATTTGCTGACGTTATTGACTTTCTTAATGCTACTCACCTTAGGTATGCATTAACAGAAAATCCCACTATATACAAATCCCATATGGAACAGTTCTGGTCCACTGTTAGGACCCAAACAACAAAAAATGGTGAACAGCAATTAATGGCTATGGTAGATGGCAAACGGATAATTATTTCTGAATCATATGTAAGAAAAGCTCTTAACTTTTTAGATGAAGAAGAGATAATTTGCCTTGAAAATGATGTCATTTTTAAAGAACTTGAGAATATGGGTTATGAGAAGAAAAAGGATGTTTTAACATTTTATAAACCTCTTGTCTGCCCACACTGGAAATTTCTTATTCACACCATTCTCCATTGTCTGAGTCCTAAAACTACAGCGTGGAATGAGTTCAGTTTAAGGCAAGCATCTGCTATTATTTGTCTGGCCACAGGAAAACCCTTTAATTTTTCGGCTATGGTAATGGATGGCTTCAAAAATAATGTTTCAGGAGAACATTACATTTACCCTAGGTTTTTGCAATTGATTGTGAATAAGCAACTATCAAAGCCTAAGATTCATAAAAGGCCCTACAGAACTCCTATGCTTAAAAGGAAATTATTTTCTTATTTGAAAAAAAGTGGAAAAGGCTTCTCTGGGACTATTACTCCATTGTTCCCACATATGTTGCAATTGGCTACCACTCAGGGTCAATGTGCTGAAATCACAACACCTACACATCCCACACCCACCTCTGAACACTCATCATCTCACCCTCATAATACCCAAACACCTAGGATTTCACTGAATAAGAACACAGATTTTCATCAGACCAGTGTTAGGATAGATGCAGATGAGGCTGCCACAGGTGTGGGTGGTGGAATGATGGAAGGGGCTAACACTACTGATCCTGGCTTAGTAGGTGGGCAGGTAAGTGTTAACATAAGTAAGACCCTGAGCATGGCAACACCAACTGTGCAAGGTTCTCATGAACCTGAATCAAATGATGAAAATCCGAGTCATGTGGAAAAAATGGGGAGGTCAGGTGATCAACCCAGATTTCATACTGACTTTGAACCCAATGATTCAACTGTTAGGGAAGGTAATACATCCAGACGTGATGACGGTAGGAACGCAACTGAGGAATTGAGGGACACCCAAAATGTACAAGATGACAATTCCAGTGATCAGCCTGACGGGGCAGATAAGACTAGCCTTATGGAGGAATACATGACAAGATGTAGGACACTAGAATCACAAGTTCTTGATCTCACACAAACATTCAAACAAATGAAGATGAGAATTAACCTTTTGAAGGGAAGGCAGAGGTCTAGAACAAGGGTATTCAAAAGGCTCAAGAAGGCTGGAACGGCACATAGGGTGAGCTCTCCTGAAGGTTGTGCTAGCAATGAGGGAAATGATCAGGTTGATATGGATGTGGATAGTGGTGTTGGGGCTAATCTAAAGACTTCAAATGCTGAGCAGTTGGTTAAAGATTGTACTGATGAGGTAATTAAACCTGCTGCTAGTACTAGAGATCCTAGTCCTAAGTTTGAACCTTCTACTGCTGAAGATGATGATGTTAGCTTGGCTCAGGTGGTCGTCCCACTAAATACTAGGAAATCATCAACACCAAAACAATCAACACCACCACCAGAATCACAATTACAAACACAACCTACATCAGCAGCTGAACAACAACCTCAACCACAACTCCAACCAACAACTAATCAGACAAATCCGTCACCGACAATTCCAAGAGCTCACGACAAAGGAGTTACCATAAGAGAACCTACTGCTGAACAAAAATCATCATCACCACAACAACAACATCCATCACCACAACCAAAACAATATGAACCTCAACATCAACCAAAATCAATAACACAAACTCAACCTATAACATCAAAACAAACAACTGCATCTACAAAAAAACAACCAACTACAAAACCTGCAATTTCAAGGTTTCCTGTCAAGTGTGTAAGTGTAACTATTAGAGAACCCACTCCATATACGAAACCCACACAACCACTTACATACACTGTGGAAGCCAAAGGAAAGATGATGGAAGAGTTAGAAAATGGTCATGATTCTGCATATGTCCCATATCATCGTTGGCCAAAAGAAATTCAAGCAATACATCCAGAACGGGCTAAGTTTGAAGAAAGGTTCAATTCTAGGGATGATGTAAAGGGTAAGTCTACAATTGGTGTCAAAGGATCTGGGAAAGGCAAAGAAATGATGGTGGAAGAGTCTGAAAAGGCACATGGTCATCTTTCGGCAGAAGAGATTAAGGATAAACCTGATGCAGACCAGGCTAACAAACCTAATGCTGAAGAAGTGGAGGAGGATAAGAAAAGTAAAGAAAAAGAGTCAAAGGCTAAGTCTACAATTGGTGTGAAAAGAACTGGGAGAAGAATGAAAACGATGGCCAGAAGGAAGAAGAGAACTAGGCGAGTGGTAGTGAGTAGTTCAGAAGGCATTGATGAAACAGGGTATAAAAAGAAAGAGACGGTTGATTTACAACTGGTGACCCAGGTTGTGTCTGATGATGATGACCTGTTTGAGGATACTGCTCCTTCGGCAGTTAAATCTCCGGTTATTGGATGGAAAGCTGGTTATGATGGGAAAGTTCCTTGGTTTGAGATACGCAGAGTTGCTGGAAGAATGCAAAGGTTTAAAACAATTCCTCAAATGCTTAAACACATTGACATAAACGATTTGGTAAACCTGTCGGCATTAATGAAGAACAAGTATGGAAATGGAAAACCAACATATGAGCTTGATAGAGTGCTTTGCGGATATCTGACGACCATGTTTGAAGCTTCTGTCCAAGATAGTATGTTTGTACAAAAGGGTACAAGTACGTAGTGTTTGTTAAGTTGATTACCTCGAAGGTTTTTGTAACCCTGTTACTTCCACCATAACCGTATACATATATTGAAGTGTTTGTTGACATAATTCATTTGTTTACATAGTCTTCTTCTTACCATTGAACGATACATTCCGCATAGTGTTTAATATTGTGTCAATTCGATAACAGTTTGTTAGGAATTATTAGAATAATGTTTATTTTCATTGCTGCTGTTAGTGTACTTTGATTCCTGCTGGCAGTGTTAGTTTCTGCCGGTCATGGTTCCTGCTGGTAGCATTGTTTAGTTTCTGCTGGCAGTGTTTGTTACTGCTGGTCATGGCGTATTTTTTTTATGTTTGTTAGAGTTATTTTAGGAAGAGAAACATACGACATTGTGTTTTGCATCCAATTCCAAAGAAAATAGTTAATACAAGATCCATAGAGGATCAAAGTCTTTTAGTCATTGTCTTCTTCAACTCTTGTGTTTAGTTTCCGCATAAGCACAAGTTTATTATACAGAGATTCTCATAGTAGTTGGCTTGTGTTTAAATAAGCTATGTAAAAGTTCTTTTGGCTCAAATATCTATCAAGAGGCACGATCCTACACAGTTTCTATACATATTGTTTTACATTCATATCTAAGATTACTAGATAATAGTAAATTGTATTTTGGGTTACAGATTTATAAATCAACTCTACTACCTTTCAAATACCATTAAACATTGTTTATTAACTCCTTGTGCTTCCAGAAGTATTGAAGCATCCGCTCACGGTATGCTACCGCTGTTTGAAGCGGGTCATCTACTTCCAGTGGTTGGTTGCGGCACAATCTATATAAAATAATACATACCCATACACCGCAATCGCCATATACGTCTGCTTGTTTCGGGATTGCAGGACACTGGTATGTTATTTTATATTCCTCGGCTGATATGCCCTTGCTCGCCAATATACCCTGTGATGAGTGTGTGAATACTCATCATTTTTACCTAATCTGAGCTGCCAAAACATTCAAAAACACTCAGAAATGCATCAAAATACTGAAAATATTCTAAAAATGTGTTTTATATGTTTCAGATGCAAAATGTTTAAAAACAGATGAAAAACGAACAAAGTTTGCATAATTGGCAGTTTCAGTCCCTCAACTTTCAAAAGTTGTCAAAACTAGTCCCTGGTTATTCTGAAAACAGGAAAAGTCATCAAAGGCCCTTTAAGAATCATAAAATTACATAATAAGTCCTTTGGTGCAAAGTTTCATAAAATTACAACCTTGGTCCCTCAAGTTTGGAAAATGTCAAAAATGGTCCCTGGGATTTAAAAACTTTGAGAAAAATAAATATGGTCCTTGTGTTATTAATTTGTGGCAGGTTTAGTCCTTTGAAGTGAGTTTGGAATGTTGGCAAATCAAGTCCCTAAAGTTTCAGCATATTACACCTTTGGTCCTTGTGATTTAATTAAAAACCAACCGGACCCAAAATAAATAAACAAACCAACCCACCCTTTATATTAATAAACCCAATCCAATCCACAATCCTCTTCCTAGCCCAACACAACCCCAGCCCATTTCCCATTTTGTATAAGACCAGGTCAAACCCCGGTCAACCTTCCCCTTTCCCTCCCAATACCACCATCACTGCTTCCATACCACCACCTCCACCTCCACGGTTTTTGACCACCACCTGTCCACCACCTTTCCACCTCACCACCCACTCTCCCCTCTCATCCCTTCCACCTCACACTTAGCCCACAACCAATAAATGCTTCCCCACTACCTTTAACCTCAAAACCCATGCCCTCCCCTGTTTTATGGTCAGCTCTCACAAAAAGCTTAATCTCTCTATCCAATCTTGTCCCCTCCCATACCACAACCCACCAAAATGCTTTAATTACAAAAATTCGGCCGCAAGTTACCATTTTCTCTTTTGGCGCCAAAATTGATCCAAAGGTCAAGAATGCTCAGAAGTGATCCAATGGCCAAGAAATCAAGTGGGAAATGCTCAGAGAGGGGTCACAAACCCTAATTTTCAAGAATAAAAGGAAGAGAAGCAGTGGAGAAAAATATCTAGTGTAATTGTAATTTTTAGCTCGTTTTAATTAATTTATATTTTCAAGTGTATGTTTTAAGCTTTCAAGTACTGTATTTATCAATTCCAGTGTATTTTCAAACCTTTATCAATAAGCAATTTCAAGTTTCAGTTTCAATTCAAGTTTGTGCAATTTTCATGTTAAAATTCTCATATTAGCTTAAATTTATTCGTAGTTGATGTTAAGGACTCAAAAGCTCACATAAGCTCCTTATAAAGCTTTTAAAAGCTTTTAGAAACTTTAAAATCCAGTTTAGAGTTAAAATTCAAAAATACAAAAAAAATACCAAAGAAAATAGTTCAAAAATCAAGAAAAAAAAAAAAAGAAAGAAGAAAGAAGCATGGAGCAGGGTTGATTCTGGATGGCCTTTGGTTTAGAGCTTCTTGGGAAGCTGTAGGTTGTGTTCTTGGTCCTTGGTTTCTAGTTTTAAGCCTGGTTGCATTTGTAAGCCTTTTCTTCAAATTTTTTTATTCACTGTGACAGTTGTTAATCTGTGCTATTTTCTGTGTTTCTAGGCTTTATTCATGCTTGTTAGTCATAATATAGTTTAAAATAATCAGTTTGTTCTTTAGAATTGGTAGTTGCTTTGAAATCTCATTTTCACAGTTTTAATAGCATAATGGTTGTTCTTAGGTTTTATGCTTGTATCACTGTTGTTTAATGCTCATGTGGACTTGTTATATGCTAATACAAAGTTTTGAATCAGTGTTGAAGTCTAAATAAGGTAGTTGCTGTGAAATTCATGATTTTACTCTCTTGAAGGGGTGTTTGGATTAAACTGATTATCTGTGATCAAGGTTGTTTGTGTTGTTGTTTGTTGTTAATATGTGTCACATTAGTTCATAATAGCTCAGTGAAACATTAAAAACCAGCACTTGTTTAATATAAAAGTCAAATTGATCCTTTGATTTCATTTCAGCCTAACTGTTAGGATTTTGGATTTGCTTAATCATCAAATCTGCTCATAAGTTGTTGTTCTAGCTTAAAATCATTTTAATATTTCATAATATAACATAATTAGTCATTAGTGATTAGTAGAAATTGGCCAAAGTCAACCAATGTGTTTTTCTGAAAAAGTCAAATCTGTACTGAGTATGCATACACAGCAGACCCAGTTTTGAGCTGCTGATCTTGGACAAAATTGGACATCAATTGGCCATTTAATGATAGGGCTTTTAGTGTTTTTGGATACTCAGTAGTATAGAGAGGATTTTGCCCCCATTAGGTTGCCCTTAAACAGCTTATTGGACCCCTTAATCCTGTCTGCAATATTGTCATTTTCCTGAGCTTCTGCCTTGTATTCACAGCTGATCATATTGCTTATCAGCTTATTTTCCTATAGCTTATTTATATTTTTCAGTTGTTTTGTGTTTATTTAAGTTGTTTAAACCAGTCCTGATCATTTGGTCATTTTTCCTAGCTTATTAGCTTATTTTGGGCTTATTGCAAACTGCTTATTAGCCCAAATCAGCTCTTCAGGCTTATTTAACTTTTCATTTTATTTTTCTTGTCTTCCTAATAATATTTTAGAATTATCTGTAATTTTTCATAATTTTCCTAATTCATTTAATATTTTTAATCCTTTTTATTAGTTTCTAATAGTAATTAAATCATAATAAATAAAATATTAATCAGAAAAATATAATTTTAATTTTCATAATTTTCTTTTGTCATTTTTAATCTAGGAAAAATATAATTTCATTTTTAGACTTTAAGAAAACGAAAAACATAAAAATAGTGATAGCTTCTATTTAATAGAATTTATCTTTTTAGATTTTTAATTAAACAATTTTCATTTTTATAATTTTCTTAGCTTTGTAATATCATATAATATTTTTAGAAAAAGTTTTAGAATTTTCTTTGTCCATTTAGTATTTTTTATAAATTTAAATAGTTTAATAAGTAATTTAAATAATAATAAGTAATTAATAATAATTAATTAAATAGTTAAATAAATAATTTTCTTCTTCTAATAATTTTCTTTTATCTTTAAATTTATAAAAAAGTCATTTTCATATTTGTAGGATTAATACTGTTCCATTTTCACATTTTCTTTTGTACGTTCACGTTTATTTAAACGTACGTTTTCGTATTTAGTTTATACCCTTTTAGTGTAATCTCCCAATCCAATCATTTGTTAAACCCTATCAATAACACTTGATCACTAATCGTTCTAAACACAATTTCACACCTCGTTGGGACTTTAAACGACCCGGGGATAAAACTATACTCCTTGGATTTTTGCATTTGTCTCTTTCTAGTTTGACTTGTAAAGTTGACCAATATCCTTGGTCAATAATATAAGTTGACTGTTTAGAGCCAATCAAATTTTGGCGCCGCTGCCGGGGAGGTGTGTTGCGTGTTTTAAACGTTTTTGCAGTATCGTGTTGTTGAAACCCAATCTGTGAATACCGTCTACTATATATAAAGCAAAACGCTCGTGAAGTTAATTCGTTTAACGGATCGAGTACCAAAAATATCGTATTTCAATCTTCCATAAAAATATAAAATACAAAAATATTTTCCTTTTCTTTTATATATATAATATCATATAAAAAAATAATAAAAACACCAAAAATATTTTCCATTTTCTTTGTATAAAAACAATAATAAAATTTTACCATCGAGAACCAAGACAGAGTACTACCTAACTGGGGGTACGGCCATAATAAAGTTCCCAAACATCAGATATAAAACTTGCCTTTGTGTCGCTTGCGATTCCGGCTCACCTTTGATTGATAAAACAAATTAAAAAGGAGGTTTAAGGAAGTTTGACATTAAATTGTCGGACTGAAAGAAGCGGTTATTTAAGTAGCATTAATTTGCTCACCCTTGCTTCTCCGCCACTCTGTGCATTTGTCAGTCAGAGAGCTACCGTACGCTGGTTGATTTAAGGTTTAAGTTCACTTGTGGTTTTGCTTCGTTCTTGATTTAATTAAATTATTTTACTTAGTGCATGCGCACTCGTTCTTCCACGTCATCAAGCCCTTTACGTGAACTCGTAGATATTCCGAGAAGACGTAATCGTCGACGTGCTGCCCGAATAGTCGAACCCGAGAATCGTACTATTCCAATTAATAAAATGCCAGGAGAGGATCCAAACAATGATGGGGCAGCTCCCGATCTCCGAACAATGGAGGAGTTGTGCCAACCTACCATGCTAGGTAGAGGTGGACCCATTGCCACTCTTAATATCACGGCTAATGATTTTGGACTTAAGCATCATATGATACAGCAAGTCCAAAATTCGTGCCAATTCCACGGTCTACCTGGTGACGATGCAAATAAACATCTTGACAAATTTCTTGCCGTCACCCAAACCATGAAACAGACTGGTGTCTCCGATGATGCCCTTCGTCTCACCCTCTTCCCTTATTCGTTAACCCACCATGCTACTGCTTGGTATGATCGACTCCCAAGAAATTCGATTCATAGTTTTGATGAATTGGTGACAAAATTTTTAGCCAAATACTTTCCACCATCCATGGTTACCAAGTTGCGTAATGACATTAGCAACTTTCACCAGCTTCCCAACGAGTCTTTATTCGAAGCATGGGAACGCTATAAGCTTGCAATTGATCGGTGTCCTAACCACAATATGTTACAAGTTACCATAATAGATACCTTCTATAATGGTTTGACATTGAGACACCGAGATATCCTCAATGCTGCTGCTGGTGGGACCTTTATGAAAAGGCGTCCCGAAGAGTGCTATGATCTCATTGAAAACATGACTGCCCACCATAACTTTTGGGATTCCTCAGCTGAGAGGGATGAGTCATGTAGATCTACCACTCCGGCATCTTCTGAAATGACGGCTCTCACAAAAAAATTGGACGATATGTCTACGGCTATGTTGAGAATGAGTCATAAACTCGACAATCAACAAGTCAAAGCCGTTACTCAAAGTTGTGAAACTTGTGGAGGTCCACATTCATATTCCGAGTGTCCAGCCTCCGGTGGCTACACTCACGAGAACGTATATGCTGCTCAAGGTTCCTACAATACGGGAGGTACCAGTTACTAACCGCAAGGAGACCGTAATCTCCTTAGCTATCGTTCTAACAATTTCTTAGGACCACCCGGTTTCAATCAAAATGTCCCGAACCGTAACCAGAACCAAAACCAGAATCGAATGAACCAAGGTTATCAAAACCAAGGGAATTCCAATCAAAACCAAGGTTACCAAAATCATGGTAATTTCAACAAAAATCTGGGAAATCAGGGAAATGGTAATCCAAATCAAGGAAATTTTCAATCTCAAGGTTATAATCAAAATAACTGAGCCCAAAATTTTCCTACCCCACTTCAAACCATTGTCCCTACTCAAGCCGCACTTCCAGCTCCACCACCATCTGATGAGTGGAAGCAATTCATGAAATCTCAGGAAGAGATAAACAAGTTATTGGTCGCCCAGATCTCTAACCTTCAAAAGTCTTTAAATGATCGACCTTCGGGCTCAGGAAAACTTCCGAGCAACACGATCGCGAACCCGAAGGGCGATATAAAGGCGATCACAACAAGAAGTGGTAAGAAAACCACTGAACCCTCGATGCCTATGCCCCCTCCACCGGGGGAAATGAGTCGAAATACCGAGGCAACAAAGGATAAAGTGCAAATTCCAAGCTCACAAAGTACAGCACAAGTCCATCCTCCGGTTTCCAAATCAGGAGTTGTCTTTGAATCTGATGAGACTCCTGAAGTCAGTACCCCTAAATCCAAACCTTATATTCCGGAACCCGATGTTCCGAAGACAAATACTAAGCCTTACCTCCCATATCCTCAAAGGCTTAATGATCAAAGGCTCCAAGAGAAAACTAACAACCAAATGATGAAATTTCTGGAAATTTTCCAGAAATTACACTTCGATATTAGTTTTGTTGATGCCTTGCTGTATATGCCAAAATTCGCTTCTCAATTCAAAAGTCTTTTAAGCAACAAAGAGAAGTTAGTCGAATTGGCAAAGACTCCGTTAAATGAGACTTGCTCGGCTGTGCTCCTTAAAAAACTTCCAGAAAAGTTAGGAGACCCTGGTAAATTTCTCATTCCTTGTGAATTCCCGGGAAGGGTTGAATGCAGTGCCTTGGCCGATCTTGGTGCAAGCATCAACCTGATGCCTCTTTCCGTGTGGAAAAAACTTTCACTCCCGGCACTGACTCCCACAAGGATGACTCTTGAATTAGCGGACCGCACTGAAACTATTCCTAAAGGCGTTGCTGAAGACGTTTTTATCAAAGAAGGAAAGTTTCACTTCCCCGTTGATTTCGTGGTTGTGGATTTTGAATGTGATTCCCGTGTACCTCTCATTCTCGGGAGATCCTTTTTAAGGACCGGGCGAGCTTTAATTGATGTCTATGGCGAAGAAATAACCCTTCGGGTTGACAATGACCAAGTCACGTTTGACATTAATGCAAAAACTAAACCTCTAACCGCCAAACGCAATATTGCTATGGTTGAAAAATCTGAAAGGTTTGATCCAAAACTTTCTAGGTTCACGGTTAAGAGTGTTTCTGATAAACGTGCTGAGCTTCAAACAAAGAAAATTGCTCCTGGTTCAAACAAGTGGTTTGAGAGCTGTACCACAGAAGTTAAGAGCGTCTTTGACTACGATGAACTAGACTCGGAGACTGAATCGGAAGTGGAAAACATTGCTAGCTCTAAGAGCACGCCACTTATCCCATCTCTGGAAACAGTTTATCGAATTGAAATGGTTAATTCTGTGGATCACCCAAACATTGCTATCTCTTCCTCCCATTCTCTCAATACGGTTGAGGAAAGTGATCCCTTTTGGGATGAGGTTGATGATTTTCTTGCTCTAGATAGTTCGCCTCCGCATGAGGTTGATGATAACTATCTTGATCCTGAGGGGGACATTCTTTATTTAGAAAGTTTGTTAAACAAAGATCCAATTCCCCCTCCTCCACTAAAACAACTTCATAATGAGGGAAGTAATTCTATGCTGGAAGAAATCGAGGCTTATCTCGATTTGGATACATTTCTTCCAGGAATTGATGACACTGAAAGTAATCAGGAGGGAGATGTTATTCTGCTTCTTGAACAATTGTTATACCCAGACGATTATCCCTCCCTCCCACCCAAACATCTTCATAAAAAGGAAATCAAGTCAGTTGAAAAGACTGATAAATTTCCTGAGATCAAGTTTAAGGACTTGCCTTCTCCACTTGAATATGAAATTCACCAGGAGGAAGTTCTTGTCTTAATCGCTATTCAGATCTCTTTTCTTCCCTTCACCTACCCGGTGATTTCTCCAATCCTTCACTCATTCGGGAGTGAGGATGTTACTTTTGACCCTGGCATTTTCCATATAACATTGGTTTAATACCAGATATATCTCTCTTGGTGTGGAACTTTCATGTACTTCAATGTGTATACACACATCTTGAATGAGAGTCCGATGGAGATGGTCTCTTCCACTTACTTCCCCATAGACTTTTAAATTGCTTTTTCTCCCGGGCTGTTCAGGAGCTCTTTGTTACGGTTGACCGTTCACAAGCGGTTAGCTTGCGTGATAAACCTGACGGTTCGGGAGGAAGCAAATCAATTCGGGGTCGAGTCCAGCTAGTGACTCGGTAATCAAAAAATGTTAAACATGGGTTTTCACCCGTGTGTGCCACCCTAGTGTGGGGGAGATGCCCCACATGCTGTACAGTCAAAAAAAAAAGTGTAAAATAAAGGCTATTAGTATTTCCCTTTCACGTTCTAAGTGTTGGTTTAACAACCGGTACTTTGAATATTGAGGGCAATATTCAGTTCTAAGTGTGGGGGGGGAATTCTCACGAATTTGATCAAATGTACCATCTAGTACCCCCATTTTAGCCAAAATTAAAAAAAAAAAAAAATCTCACTTAGAACGCAATAAAATGGTTATCAGTCCGCCATGTTTAACCCACATAAGGATTGGCTAATCCAGGAGCAAACGGCTCTTGGTAAAGATGTCTCAAATCCGTTGATGGCTT
Organism: Artemisia tridentata subsp. tridentata; assembly: GCA_021014915.2. Classification (NCBI taxonomy): domain Eukaryota; kingdom Viridiplantae; phylum Streptophyta; class Magnoliopsida; order Asterales; family Asteraceae; genus Artemisia; species Artemisia tridentata. The sequence goes on from CP139508.1 coordinate 506,019,644, forward strand.
GCAATTTGCCGAAAATTGTATGGTATTCGACTCACCATATCCTAAAAAGATTAAGAGTTGACTAGCCCGCAAGGTTATGGCTTGTGGTAAAGGCAGTAGAAAAACCATGATTGGTAATCAGCTCACCAAAGATAATATTGATAATTTATCTAAGAGTTGGCTAGTCCAGAAGCAAACGGCTTTTGGTAAAGACATAACAAATCCGTTGACAGCTTATGGTTTGCTCAAAATCATTTGGTTATCATTGTACCAAAGTTCTTACTTGAACTAAAACAATTGGCTACTCCAGAAGTAATGGCTTTTGGTAAAGAGATGAAATCCATTAAATCTTCATAAAATATTGCTAGGGACTAGCAATAGTTTAGTGTGGGGGATTGATGAGTGTGTGAATACTCATCATTTTTACCTAATCTGAGCTGCCAAAACATTCAAAAACACTCAGAAATGCATCAAAATACTGAAAATATTCTAAAAATGTGTTTTATATGTTTCAGATGCAAAATGTTTAAAAACAGATGAAAAACGAACAAAGTTTGCATAATTGGCAGTTTCAGTCCCTCAACTTTCAAAAGTTGTCAAAACTAGTCCCTGGTTATTCTGAAAACAGGAAAAGTCATCAAAGGCCCTTTAAGAATCATAAAATTACATAATAAGTCCTTTGGTGCAAAGTTTCATAAAATTACAACCTTGGTCCCTCAAGTTTGGAAAATGTCAAAAATGGTCCCTGGGATTTAAAAACTTTGAGAAAAATAAATATGGTCCTTGTGTTATTAATTTGTGGCAGGTTTAGTCCTTTGAAGTGAGTTTGGAATGTTGGCAAATCAAGTCCCTAAAGTTTCAGCATATTACACCTTTGGTCCTTGTGATTTAATTAAAAACCAACCGGACCCAAAATAAATAAACAAACCAACCCACCCTTTATATTAATAAACCCAATCCAATCCACAATCCTCTTCCTAGCCCAACACAACCCCAGCCCATTTCCCATTTTGTATAAGACCGGGTCAAACCCCGGTCAACCTTCCCCTTTCCCTCCCAATACCACCATCACTGCTTCCATACCACCACCTCCACCTCCACGGTTTTTGACCACCACCTGTCCACCACCTTTCCACCTCACCACCCACTCTCCCCTCTCATCCCTTCCACCTCACACTTAGCCCACAACCAATAAATGCTTCCCCACTACCTTTAACCTCAAAACCCATGCCCTCCCCTGTTTTATGGTCAGCTCTCACAAAAAGCTTAATCTCTCTATCCAATCTTGTCCCCTCCCATACCACAACCCACCAAAATGCTTTAATTACAAAAATTCGACCGCAAGTTACCACTTTCTCTTTTGGCGCCAAAATTGATCCAAAGGTCAAGAATGCTCAGAAGTGATCCAATGGCCAAGAAATCAAGTGGGAAATGCTCAGAGAGGGTTCACAAACCCTAATTTTCAAGTATAAAAGGAAGAGAAGCAGTGAAGAAAAATATCTAGTGTAATTGTAATTTTTAGCTCGTTTTAATTAATTTATATTTTCAAGTGTATGTTTTAAGCTTTCAAGTACTGTATTTATCAATTCCAGTGTATTTTCAAACCTTTATCAATAAGCAATTTCATGTTTCAGTTTCAATTCAAGTTTGTGCAATTTTCATGTTAAAATTCTCATATTAGCTTAAATTTATTCGTAGTGGATGTTAAGGACTCAAAAGCTCACATAAGCTCCTTATAAAGCTTTTAGAAACTTTAAAATCCAGTTTAGAGTTAAAATTCAAAAATACAAAAAAAATACCAAAGAAAATAGTTCAAAAATCAAAAAAAAAAAAAAAAAAGAAGAAGAAAGAAGCATGGAGCAGGGTTGATTCTGGATGGCCTTTGGTTTAGAGCTTCTTGGGAAGCTGTAGGTTGTGTTCTTGGTCCTTGGTTTCTAGTTTTAAGCCTGGTTGCATTTGTAAGCCTTTTCTTCAAATTTTTTTATTCACTGTGACAGTTGTTAATCTGTGCTATTTTCTGTGTTTCTAGGCTTTATTCATGCTTGTTAGTCATAATATAGTTTAAAATAATCAGTTTGTTCTTTAGAATTGGTAGTTGCTTTGAAATCTCATTTTCACAGTTTTAATAGCATAATGGTTGTTCTTAGGTTTTATGCTTGTATCACTGTTGTTTAATGCTCATGTGGACTTGTTATATGCTAATACAAAGTTTTGAATCAGTGTTGAAGTCTAAATAAGGTAGTTGCTGTGAAATTCATGATTTTACTCTCTTGAAGGGGTGTTTGGATTAAACTGATTATCTGTGATCAAGGTTGTTTGTGTTGTTGTTTGTTGTTAATATGTGTCACATTAGTTCATAATAGCTCAGTGAAACATTAAAAACCAGCACTTGTTTAATAAAAAGTCAAATTGATCCTTTGATTTCATTTCAGCCTAACTGTTAGGATTTTGGATTTGCTTAATCATCAAATCTGCTCATAAGTTGTTGTTCTAGCTTAAAATCATTTTAATATTTCATAATATAACATAATTAGTCATTAGTGATTAGTAGAAATTGGCCAAAGTCAACCAATGTGTTTTTCTGAAAAAGTCAAATCTGTACTGAGTATGCATACACAGCAGACCCAGTTTTGAGCTGCTGATCTTGGACAAAATTGGACATCAATTGGCCATTTAATGATAGGGCTTTTAGTGTTTTTGGATACTCAGTAGTATAGAGAGGATTTTGCCCCCATTAGGTTGCCCTTAAACAGCTTATTGGACCCCTTAATCCTGTCTGCAATATTGTCATTTTCCTGAGCTTCTGCCTTGTATTCACAGCTGATCATATTGCTTATCAGCTTATTTTCCTATAGCTTATTTATATTTTTCAGTTGTTTTGTGTTTATTTAAGTTGTTTAAACCAGTCCTGATCATTTGGTCATTTTTCCTAGCTTATTAGCTTATTTTGGGCTTATTGCAAACTGCTTATTAGCCCAAATCAGCTCTTCAGGCTTATTTAACTTTTCATTTTATTTTTCTTGTCTTCCTAATAATATTTTAGAATTATCTGTAATTTTTCATAATTTTCCTAATTCATTTAATATTTTTAATCCTTTTTATTAGTTTCTAATAGTAATTAAATCATAATAAATAAAATATTAATCAGAAAAATATAATTTTAATTTTCATAATTTTCTTTTGTCATTTTTAATCTAGGAAAAATATAATTTCATTTTTAGACTTTAAGAAAACGAAAAACATAAAAATAGTGATAGCTTCTATTTAATAGAATTTATCTTTTTAGATTTTTAATTAAACAATTTTCATTTTTATAATTTTCTTAGCTTTGTAATATCATATAATATTTTTAGAAAAAGTTTTAGAATTTTCTTTGTCCATTTAGTATTTTTTATAAATTTAAATAGTTTAATAAGTAATTTAAATAATAATAAGTAATTAATAATAATTAATTAAATAGTTAAATAAATAATTTTCTTTTTCTAATAATTTTCTTTTATCTTTAAATTTATAAAAAAGTCATTTTCATATTTGTAGGATTAATACTGTTCCATTTTCACATTTTCTTTTGTACGTTCACGTTTATTTAAACGTACGTTTTCGTATTTAGTTTATACCCTTTTAGTGTAATCTCCCAATCCAATCATTTGTTAAACCCTATCAATAACACTTGATCACTAATCGTTCTAAACACAATTTCACACCTCGTTGGGACTTTAAACGACCCGGGGATAAAACTATACTCCTTGGATTTTTGCATTTGTCTCTTTCTAGTTTGACTTGTAAAGTTGACCAATATCCTTGGTCAATAATATAAGTTGACTGTTTAGAGCCAATCACCCTGCTGATCCAGATACATGGTAAGTTGTTTTGGCAAAATTCTTTTGAAAGTTCTCCACCACCGTGCACCATTGCCGTGTATGAACCCAAGAGTGTCATAAAATGAAATGACACCACTACGTAGGTGAAGCTCAGTGAGACACCAGTGTTTATCAGGTTCATTCACGGGAAAATAAACCTAATATAGACAAATAAATGTACATATTATTATGCATACAATTAAAATTATATTTAAAAGGGATTGTGGCAAACTAACCTTTTCAACATCTTGCCAAGCCACAGGGTAGCTTGTTCCATCTGAATAATGACTATAAATCTGACCAGCCAAGATATGTCGGGTGAACAGAGAACCTGCCAAGGTCCAATCTGCATTGCTTGGTCTAAGAGACCACATAAGGTCAAACCATATATCCAAGTGCTGTGTACACAAAACAAAAATTATAAAACTTATAGTGGTTACTCAATCAAAAGTAAATACAAATGTATATGACCAGATAGTGATGATGGTTCCTTACATAGTCATACAGCCAACCGCCTTTACAATCTTCAAGACATGCCAACGCTAGCCAAAAATTCATATCAGAAACAATGTTACGACCGCCCCATGGAAACTTAAAGCTTTTTGGTTTTTTTTTTGCTTTAAATAAACACGAAGCGAATCAGGCAGAGACACCTTGTCCTTTTTCAATTTGGGATGTCGAGTCAGATCCTAAAATAAAAAAATAAATGATTAACAATAAACGAATCATAATATTGTTAATTTAAGAATAACAAATCAGACTACCTCTACAAAAGGATCTGGGTTGGCCGAATAGAACTCAGTAATTGACCGAGTTCTTGGGTTTCCAGATACGTCCTGAAAAGACACATACCATATATTAGCATAGGCCAACCAGATATTGATTTCAGTATCAATGTTTTACGGTGCTTTACATCTAAAATGACTATAGGCTCAATCAACTTCTTTCTGCAAGTAGCTGCTCTTGTCAGTCATGCGGGTTGGACGTTGTCTGAATTCGGAGATCCTAAAAACTTATTGTGCTTTGATTTAAAGGCTTTAGCCACTAGAGCAACTTTAGCCGCCTTTTTTTTTGTTTTTGATTGTCTTCCTTTTGCGTTCAGAAAAAACAGAGTCCAAGCAAGGTTTGTCATTGGGACCGACCACATTTGCATACCCTTGGTTGGTGAGTGTTTGTTGAAATGGTGTTGTTTGATCTTGCTGCATAGCATAGGTTGTAATTAACACCGACCATAAGACATAGAAAGGAACAATTATTAACCTTTTTAAAATTAAAGTAAACCATGTACCTCAACATATGTCTGCAATGGGGTTGTTTGTTCTTTATGCTCGCAAATAGCATTTGCATTCTCAACACCCTTACCATTTTCATTTTCAAACGGTACTTCTTTTAACGAAACACTAGTGACATCCGCTTCGTCGTTTACATAATTCATGACATCATCATACAACACCGGATGATCCTGGTACAATAAAGATGTATAAATAAATAGGCAAATAAGGAAGCTTGTATGTTGTGAAAGTATTTTTTCAAGATAATATACATCAACGTAGACGAAGGATGTTGTTTGATTAATGTCCTTCTCATGGAATGCCACAACTTGATTCGCAGGTTGATGATGATCAAGAGCAGGGAAGTCAGGGGTAACCCCTAATTCACATGCTTTTACAAGAACGTCCATCCCACCCACCTGAGATTCGTTGTAGCCTTGCTGCCCAACATCCATGTCAATTTCCATGTGATGGGCTGTAACACTGGTCGTAACACCAGTATCAGCTTCACAAGCTAATGACGTGGCCTGTAGTTGACGAAATAATACAACATTTAATGAATTAAATGTACGATTAAAGGGTAAACATTAACGGGGAAATTAGATACTTATAAACGTATGCCAAAAAAACACAAAGTAAAAGTAAACCTTTAAACAAACAGGATTGTCAACTTCCATTGGATGAGCATGATCGACATCATCATCAGCATGATCATCATCAACATCTCGGCCCGTAACACCATTATCAACATCATCTTCACAATGTGATGACGGGGTCTGTAGTTGACAAATTGATATAAGTGTAATACTTAACGAGGAATTGATCTTCGTATAAAGTTAGGAGAATAAAACATATAAGGTGAATACAAACCATGTAAATATCAGGGTTGACATCAGACTTGACTGGAAAATCTGGATCATCGGTGTTTTCGTTAAAAACTGTCTCTAACTCTGAAAATTTTGTTTTCACCTTCTGAAACAGCTCGCGAATGTCTTGTTTAGGGACAGACGCTATGTGTTTCGCTATCAACGAAATATCATTTTGCAAATCAAATATCTTGCCCAATATAGGATTTGTTCCAAAAATCTTTTCATCTTGCCCTTCGCCTGATTGGACACCATTTGCATTTTCAACATCATTTTTATCTAAAGTTTCTAAACTTGGTGCTTCATGTTCATCGCCTGCGCTACCAGCTTGTTGGTGATCCTCTGATCTACGAAGTTGGTTGTGATCATCTGCGGTATCAGGTTGGCGGTCATCCTCTGCGCTAGCAGGTTGGTGATCATCCTCTGCGCTATCAGGTTGTTGGTCTTCCTCTGCACTTGACAGGTCTGAATCAGACAAACCCTTTATAAAGGGGATGCTGGCAATACACCACGGTTGTCTCAATTCGCGTTTGGTTGCATAAAGTGCCTTAATAGGAACTGACTCCTAAAAAAACAAATAGTAAATAACTTTGTATGTGAACAAATTTAAATAAGGGTCCAACAAATTAGCCTTCAAAGATAGTGCGGTGCTTACCGGTCCAAATAGTGTTATAGGGTCTGATCTTCGCAACTTTTTACATTTAGACCAAGCAAGACCTCGTGGAATGACGTTCGTGTCTTTCGCCCACCAGTTGCCGCTTTTAGGAAATGTCTCCAAAATCCATATCTGAAATATGTGGTTGTTTAAAATGTATATAATGTGGAAAAGAAAAATGTTCAAACTGCAGGTTATTACCGTGTTCAAAACTATATATTCAATATATATCTAATACAAAAAACCTAGTAATGGATAGAAAACAGATACAAACATTTTGTACACCGGATACATATATATAACAATAGTATTGAACTTTAGTACAGAGTAGAAAGTATGGCATACCTTGAAAGCCCAAGCAAAACCGTATAGATTGTATGTCGCATTATAATATGGGTTTTTTTCCAACTTCTCCAAATGAACTGGTCTGTGTCTCTCAACAACATTCACAGTCCTTTGATAAAATTTATGCCACATGTATTCACCCCAGGGAAAAACGTTCCAAGCATCAAAGTCCTCCACCAAAGACAGTATATGATTAGGGATACAATTCCTTTCTTCAATACCCATAAACACCAACATAGCAACTATCAAAAGACACAACCTAATAGCATCCTCATCCGAAAGAGCTAAGAACCTATTTGGATCTTTAACTAGTTTCAAACAATCACTACCATATACAGATTTTATACCATGTGTCTTTTTTTCTGGAAATACGCGGTCACGAAATGCATTTGCTTTATTTTCATTTTTACAAACTTTCCCAAATCGAAACCCTGTTATTAAACAAAATTCCTTACGCCCGAACTCTAACAAATCATCCCCAATTTTGAAGTGCAATGGTGGGGAATCGGACGATATGTTAGAAACTTTTACCTGATGTTGTAAAACAAAATGCATCAAAGGGCAGTCATTATCGCAAAACCGAATATCCAACCACGGACCAAAGACTGTGTTTCTAAACAACCTTTCCCGCTTTTTATCCTTCGACAAAATATCTTTGATTTCTGTAAGCAACTTCACTGTAGATCGAACAACGATTTTACAATGGTACAACCGAATCGGCATATCGAATTACAGGGTGTTAAGGAATTATGATTTGTTAGTTGTGTGATGCTTTGCCTATGGAAAAGAAGCTGTTTGTGTATTGATGTATATTCTGTAATGAATTGTAATCGAATTATCGAATTACAGGCTAATATCTATAAAAAAAACTGCCTAATTTTTATGCATATAAAATGACCAAAATATCCTTTTGTTCATGTATTTGTCGCCCAAAAATCAAAAGTTGCCCAAAAAACAATACGTCCCATGTACATCGTAGCAACAGTAGCAGAGGTATTTTGGTGGGTGACGTGGCATCCTGTGGTCCGTCGGATCGGTTGCCCTAGTCTAAGGGGTGAATTTTGCAAAACCGGGGCGGATAGTCTTAGCACTTGGGCAACCGGGGCATTTTAGTAATTATCCCAAATATTATCGAGAATGCATTTTATAAACGGTGGGGTCTAAAACGGTCATTTGTCATTTATTACATTTTAAAACCTAAAGTTAAATATTTGATGTATTAAACTTCGGTAATCTACATTTTAAACGCTAAACATGTTAATTAAACATTTAACTTCAATCATTAATGAGCTATGAACCATTTAATATAATTTGGTCTTATTAGAAACCCTAATGTGATAAATTATGAGTTTTAAACTAAAATCTCTAATTCGGGAAACCTACTAATTATGGAAACTTACTATTTTTGGAAAGTTACTATTCTTGGAAAGCTGCTATAAATGGAAAATTACTAAAAATAGAAAGCCGACTAAAACAAGTAATCTGATTTTAAAATGAGCATTTGAATAATAAGCCGATCATTAATTCGTGTAGATTCGCTGAAGAAAGAGTGACTTCCTATTCTTATGTTATGGTTTCGTTGGCGGTTTAAGGTACAGATACTCTTCCCTTTTTCAGTAAGGGTGTCTTATTCCCTGATTTGATTTTGAGTTATGATTCAGTTAAGTTTTCCCAAAGCCATTGCTATGTTCCCTTGTGTGAACCTTTGATATTCCTTTTGAGACTTTGAGATGCACCTTCTGATATATGACCTTTTGATATGACGTTCTGTTTTGATATTGAGACCTGACTCTTAGTTTGATACCCGAGCCATTTCTGTTTACCTAGCCAGGAAGGTAACCTGGCCATGTCTTTGATGCACCATTGGCATGACTCATGTGTGGGTGAGTGATTTCTCACACCGTCCCTTTTCTGTTATCTGCCATGGCTATTATGATTGTGAGTTTATGATTGTGAGTTGGGGGCGTATGGATTGCAATCCTAGATTTGTCTGTTTAGTGGATTTAACTATGACTGTGAGTTTATGATTTTGAGGTGATTGGTACTGTGTGCTATACATGCCCTTCACATTTCTGGGAGCTGATCACTCCACTATTATGATACATGAGGACACCCCTCATATTATCTGGTTGCCTAAGAGGTATCCCCTCTGATTGTGAGATTATGACTGTGAGATTATGATTTTGAGATTTTGACTGTGAGTGATGACTATCCTATCCCATCCTATCCTTCCTTTCTATTATTCTCTTTGTTTATATCTTATGATATGTCCCAGTGCACTATATTTCAGTTCTGTTTCATTATCATTGATTTGTATATGTATCTGTTCACTGAGCTCTCGTAGCTCAGCCGCATTTCTTTTCCTGCGGCAGGTTTTAGTAGGAAGCTGGGAATGAGTGGAGAGTACCTTGGACTTAGAAGACTTGATAGTTATTCTGGATTAGAGTTGATTAGAAGCCAATATGTTTTAGAATTAGTATTTGCATTTGTAACCTTGTAATTTCAGTATTTCATTTGTAACTTTTGAGATTTCTTGTATTACTGTAAATATACGCTTTGTTTAATCTGATATGAAACTATTATTGTGATATCTTTACCCTTATCGGGTTGGGGTGTTACAATTTATGGTATCAGAGCGACAGGCTGCGACTCGTAATACATTTACCCTTGGCCTGTGAGGTTTGGACCATTAAGTTTCCACTGTAGGCGCTCATAAGATAACCTTTGAGAATTTGCTTTAGGATCTCCTCATAGGAACATAAGTTATGACCGGTGAGGAATGGGTAGACTAGGACATCTATGTAAGCAGCATTACTTCCGCATTACTCTGATTCGTGCCTATGCCTTTAGATAAGCCTTGTAAGAACTTTTGTTTCAGAAACTAGAAAATTTTGCAACATAAGTTTATTAACCAAGTAAGATTGGAATACCTCGGAAACTACATGAATACCTTGCACCACTTAATTTTCACTTCCTTATTTTGATCTCCACTTCCGATCTGTTTGATAAACAGTTGATACCCTTCTGACCATCCCGAAGGTCATTTAACCCTAATGTGTTTGGCACCTTCTATAAATTCATTACTTATGCTGGAAATAAATGTATCATCCGATATAACCCAGTCCTGCAAAATCCATTGCTACTCCTATGAGAACCCTGACAATTATCAACCATAAATATAAGAAGTTTTGTTCCCTCCCTTTGAATGATTAAACTTGTCTGCCAACCAGTTCTTTGGAAGGATATGATGTAAAGACTATCTCAGTACGGAATTGTTAACTGAGCATGATGATGCTGACAACTGATATTCCATACATCTTATTCTAAACAAAGTTATACGATGTTCGTATTACAAATGATGCACACCCTACCTGCCCCTTATGCTAAAAAGTTAAACAAAATTTCAACACCTTGAACTGTTCGTTTATCTATCTCAACACAATGATGAACCGTGTACTTGACCTTGATATATGAACTAACCGTCTGGTTTAACAACCGTATTCGTTCTACGGATCTGTTTACTCTTGATATAATTGACCTTGAGGTCTTTCGGTTACGGATTGGATAGCTCTTCGTAAAGCTACCATAGACTACCGCATCTGAAATGTGACTTTTAATTGACCGTGAAATCTATTTTCACCCTACTTTTGTTATGATGACTCTCAACCGCTTAACTCTGTTAAGATTAATGCTGCTATGAAAGCACTTATTCCGATCTCTTTTGATTGTCAAATTTCTCCTGACACCTATTAATATCCACCCTTGGAAGCTCTGGCATTGGAAGTAATTGTTGTACAAATTTTCTGGTATTTTCTGATGAACCTCTTGGGATTCCCTCCTGCTTGGGAAGTAGAATTGACTTTGAACCGATCTAAATTAACGAAACCATGATGCCATAGAAGTTAAGGGATTGAAGGAACTGATGGAATGTGATTTTATTCACCTCAGTGTTCTCTTTGAATGCTCCTATTGGTGTATGAAGAAGAAAGAGGGAAGTATGCCGTGACGTATCGACTATCGTGAATTAACCATATCATTATCCAAACTCTTTATCCATTTTCGCGTATCAACGATTGAATTTTTCTATCTTTGAAACTCCGTATCAGACGACCTCATTTAAGTTTGAAGGAAGGAAGAGGCAACCACAAAAACTTCTGAGAAGGAAGTTGACTAACTGAGAGTAACCCCGCTAAGCATTTCAGTTTTATTCGTGAAGAGGAAGACTAGTGATGTGAAGTAGATATGAAGTTTTCCTAAGACGATTCCTGAAGCTGCTTTCGTACTCGTTGTGATCATTGTGAGTTTTAAATAATGCCAATTGTATTGACTAATAGAATCATGTTTTCGCGAGTATTTGAACAATGGTCATAGTATGACAGTGTGTTTGTGCTTAGAGACGAACGAGGAACGTGCAGATCATCTTATATTAAGTAGAATGACCCTTTTGTCTGGAAGAGTAGATTTGATTGGCGTCCAGAGATTTTAGCAGACAACACTACCAGGTATTCGGTGATGACAGCAGTTTGAGTTGACGAAATTCGAACCGTGCTAGAAGACCTGTTAAAGACACGCAATCTTGCTTCTCTATTCATTTTAGTTGTACTAAGATGAATTGAGAGTAGAAGCAGACTCGCGAATGGAAGAATGCACGATGATCATGTCAGAGATTCATGTTACCACACCACAGTGTCCAGAAGAGGTGCCGAAGGCTTGAGGGACCAGACTCAAGTTTATAATTCCTTTCCACCCTATGATCATATGGACAGACGTAGATAGACTGCTTGGACTTGGAAGAGGTTTAAGATCATGTATTTGAATGGATGAAAATTCTGAAGCGAACGTTTGTGTGGAAGAGTTGATTCTGTGAAGGATGAAGCTATGGATGACGAAATTCATTTCCTCTTAACCTACTTAAATTTCCGTTACCTGATGACAAAGATCCTTTGAAGGATTTAGGTTCTCTATTAGTAATTCCGTTCTGTGTTCATTCTGCGTATGTAGGCTGATGGTTTTGTTATGCGAATTTTGACGAATTGTGGAAGGAACCTTGAGGTTTATGTCCAGAAATGGGCGAATGTTTGCAACAACCACTTACTTTGGCTGAGTTGATCTTGGTGAATGATGAAGGATTGACGCTACTAACGACGTACCCTACTTCTGATAGACATTTTGAAATTCCCATTACTCGTACGAGTAGTTTCGTTCTGCTTTTAGTCATGTTGTTTGATTTTGATGACCTCTGAGACTGTAGAAGGATTAGGTGGACGACTTGAGATAAAGTATGACCATCATGAGGGCATATTTATATGATGCCAGTATTATGACGTCTGGCCAACGTGATAATACTTACATCATATAACGTGCACTTATTGTGATCATAGGATATTTCGAGGAGTGCATTAGAAGCCTTAGAATTTCTGATATCTGATTGAGACTTCCGGTCCATTCTACCTATACGCTTAATCTGCCTTCACCGTTATACGATTTGATACATTTGGATACCCGGCACGCGTTTGCTGACCTTTGTACCTCCGATAAGAATCTTAGGTTCTGTTGTAGAGCTTTCTTCCGTTTGATGTTATCAAACAATCTGTTTTCTGTCTGTATGGATTCGATCTGTTACTATGAAGGAGTACACCTTTGTTTTGCTATATATACGTCTCACATTTGATGAATCTGTTCATGATGATCTGTTATAAATTAAGATATGAGATTTTGGATTCTGAGAAAACAAGACCTGTCTGTTTATGAGAATACCTTTGAAAGGTTATATTGAAGACGAGACTATTTGAAAATCTCAAGAGTTAAGCATATTTATCACCCTCATATTTCTGCGATTCGGTAAGTTCTCATCTGATTTGTCTAATCAAATTCCACGGACGATATATCCGTCAAATCCTACGTATTCCCTGTATCTCTTCCGAGAGAATACGATTATCATCTGTTACGTTTGGTATATTATTCTTTTGATCTGGATTCAGTATGGTATGTCTTTTCTGAGGAAGCCGAAGCTATTTTGATCAACAAGATAGAGTCATGAGAAACAAGTCATTCACATTTCCGTCCACGGTCCGTTGTGCTTTCCGTTTCGTTTAACTTCAATTTTCGAGGACGAAAATTTTCTTTTTAGAGGGGAAGAATTGTAAAACCCAGATTTTATGAACGCGTAAAATACCTAAAATACCCTTAAATTTTGAACGTTTGAAGAACGTATATTTACGTATAACCTAAAGTATTTATATGCTAATACTTGAACATACGCGACATTTGGAACCTACAACTTAAGACTATACTTATGTTATACATTGTTAAGCCATGTCACATTTATATTTTTTTTTAAAGCTATGTCACGCCTAATATAGCGTATGGGTCGATTATATTAAGGTGCACAAGTAAACCAAGACTTGAAACATGACTACATACATGATTGGAGATAAATATGGTAAGGCTCTAATCTAAATCCCATATTTTGGCTACTTTCCTTCTTGTTTCCCCTCCCTAATCGATTCTTATAATACCGAATATCAATCACATTAACACACGACATAACAAAACAGAAAACGTAACAAACCCTAAAACTCAAAATAATACAACCGGCGGCCACCCTCTTATTTCTTTTCAATCTTGTTCGAATTAAACAAAGAACAAAGGAGGATACGTGTGGATGATGAAGGTGTCATGTTCGTGATTCATTACTGCTATTCGACAAATGTATAGACGCGACTTTATTCGGGGTGGAAGGGTTTTGTACGTGGATTGTTACTGCTGTTCGAAGGGTGTGGTAAGCATGGCTTTTGTTTTGGTTCGAGGGGGTGTCTTGCTGTCGCGGTTTTGGGTAGGCGAGTACTCAACCCTGCTCTCGTGTTCTTCCCCTTTGTCGTGCTACGAGGGTAATACAACTAAACCTTGTTCGATTCTCACTAATTGTTTTTGTCTCGATTAAGTTTTCTGTCTTCATAATCGAATATAATACTAGCACATAAAACCATAACAGGTCACATAAAATCACAAACAGCATCATATAAAATAATGATGAGAAACTAATACAAGCGACCTATAAATCTTGTGTTCGAATCAGTTTTTAACATGATCTTAGCTTACTATTATACGACTCATAAACGGGCTTTGCAACTAATTTTTGTCGAGCTAAGAAGAAGCGAAATACATGTTTGATTCGGTTTTAGTTTTGAATCGCAAACTATATATACAAGGGATGTCATGGATTTATTTTTGTCGCGAAGGGGGTTGTTATGGGGTGATGTATAATATGGTTGATCTCTATTCGGTTTTGCTTTTCGAACACGTTTGATATACGTACTGAATCAGATCTTTTGGGACGTTTATATAGCATCTAGGAATAAGATTAGAACCTGAAATAAACATAAGAACATCTTCACGTGGGTATGGACTGCATGCATGTGAATTTATATATAGTATAGAAAGAGTTGCATTAGTGATTCGTGTGTTGCATGACTACGTGACATGGGTGTGATATATGTGAAGCGTGGAGGTGGATTAGTGTCGTGTATACATATAAAATGGTTAGTCGTGTGTGAGGTTTTTGGGTCATGGTCGAAAAGTGGTAAAGATGTAGTAGCACAATTGCGGTCTAAAATATTATCGAGAATGCATTTTATAAACGGCGGGGTCTAAAACGGTCATTTGTCATTTATTACATTTTAAACACTAAAGTTAAATATTTGATGTATTAAACTTCGGTAATCTACATTTTAAACCCTAAACATGTTAATTAAACATTTAACTTCAACCATTAATGAGCTATGAACCATTTAATATAATTTGGTCTTATTAGAAACCCTAATGTGATAAATTATGAGTTTTAAACTAAAATCTCTAATTCGGGAAACCTACTAATTATGGAAACTTACTATTTTTGGAAAGTTACTATTCTTGGAAAGCTGCTATAAATGGAAAATTACTAAAAATAGAAAGCCGACTAAAACAAGTAGTCTGATTTTAAAATGAGCATTTGAATAATAAGCCGATCATTAATTCGTGTAGATTCGCTGAAGAAAGAGTGACTTCCTATTCTTATGTTATGGTTTCGTTGGCGGTTTAAGGTACAGATACTCTGCCCTTTTTCAGTAAGGGTGTCTTATTCCCTGATTTGATTTTGAGTTATGATTCAGTTAAGTTTTCCCAAAGCCATTGCTATGTTCCCTTGTGTGAACCTTTGATATTCCTTTTGAGACTTTGAGATGCACCTTCTGATATATGACCTTTCGATATGACGTTCTGTTTTGATATTGAGACCTGACTCTTAGTTTGATACTCGAGCCATTTCTGTTTACCTAGCCAGGAAGGTAACCTGGCCATGTCTTTGATGCACCATTGGCATGACTCATGTGTGGGTGAATGATTTCTCACACCGTCCCTTTTCTGTTATCTGCCATGGCTATTATGATTGTGAGTTTATGATTGTGAGTTGGGGGCGTATGGATTGCAATCCTAGATTTGTCTGTTTAGTGGATTTAACTATGACTGTGAGTTTATGATTTTGAGGTGATTGGTACTGTGTGCTATACATGCCCTTCACATTTCTGGGAGCTGATCACTCCACTATTATGATACATGAGGACACCCCTCATATTATCTGGTTGCCTAAGAGGTATCCCCTCTGATTGTGAGATTATGACTGTGAGATTATGATTTTGAGATTTTGACTGTGAGTTTCTGGGCTCGTGGTAGATGACTATCCTATCCCATCCTATCCTTCCTTTCTATTATTCTCTTTGTTTATACCTTATGATATGTCCCAGTGCACTATATTTCAGTTCTGTTTCATTATCATTGATTTGTATATGTATCTGTTCACTGAGCTCTCGTAGCTCAGCCGCATTTCTTTTCCTGCGGCAGGTTTTAGTATGAAGCTGGGAATGAGTGGAGAGTACCTTGGACTTAGAAGACTTGATAGTTATTCTGGATTAGAGTTGATTAGAAGCCAATATGTTTTAGAATTAGTATTCGCATTTGTAACCTTGTAATTTCAGTATTTCATTTGTAACTTTTGAGATTTCTTGTATTACTGTAAATATACGCTTTGTTTAATCTGATATGAAACCATTATTGTGATATCTTTACCCTTATCGGGTTGGGGTGTTACAGTCGGTGACTTGTAAACTTTAGAACTTGGCTTGTATACTATTCGAGACCACCATAATAAGTATTATTTATATAATTGGAATGGCTTGTCTAAATTGGTAAATTTCTAGGATTACACCCAAATAGCCTTTATTTGTTATGTGATATTAACTAACTACACTGGTTAGTTAACCCCCGTATAAACCCTTTGTTACTCTCATTTTTAGAGTAAGATACCCCTAGAAAAACCCTCAGAGCCATTCCTTTCATTTCTTACACCTTTCTTATAATGTTTCGTTACACCCTTACACCTTAGCCTACCCT
Organism: Artemisia tridentata subsp. tridentata; assembly: GCA_021014915.2. NCBI lineage: Eukaryota > Viridiplantae > Streptophyta > Magnoliopsida > Asterales > Asteraceae > Artemisia > Artemisia tridentata. Next base: position 506,036,046 of record CP139508.1, read on the forward strand.
GTAGATTAAGATCCGTGGTTAATTGCTTTAGGCAAAGTGTGTTTTCTTACATTACATGTGTTCGCATGCGTAATTCATTATCTTTGGTTAGTTTGGAAATTGCACGATGCAATTGGTATGAAAGTAGATATTGTATAACTTTGAGTTTATTTTTCGTGTGTTTACTACTTTCACTATTACAATTATTTCTGAAAGTATGAAAAGTATAAAAAATTATCCGGAAAAATAGTAATGGAAAAGTTGTGAAATTTTACACAAATATGTTGATGTCAAAAAAAAAAAAAAAAAAAAAAAAAAAATCGAAAAAAAAAGATAGAAAAGAAAAAGGAAAAGTTGGAAGCTTATTTTAACCAACTTATGTAAAGTTTTGTATTAAGTGGGAGATATCACCACTATTTGTTGTATATTATATTTATGGATTGAATGGGAGTTGGCCGTTACGGGAACGCCAACTAAGGTTATTCTTTGATTAAGATTTTGTTGAGTATAATTCGTGTCTACCTAAAGCGTGTGTTTCAAGTGTTAAAGCGTGAGTTATTCAATGATATGATTCTTATTCATGGGATGGTTGGGAAAGTAATTTACCACACTTAGGATTTTAATTTATCTGTTTTGTTTATTTTTCATTTTACACAAATTTTTATCCCAAATATTATCCATACCCTATATCATTCTTCATCCAAACCTTTGATTTATTGAGATTAGGGATTTGAGCAATCTTAAGTATCGTAGTCGTGGATTCGGCTATTTATTTATGATTTTGTCGCCCTTTTTGATATAATATTATTGGTGAAGATTACTTGGTCCTATCTTTAGCCCATTCGAGTTAAGGATTTGAGCAATTGCAAGTATCGTGTTCGTGGATTCGATCATGTATTTGTGATTTTGTCGCCTTTTCTGGAATGTGAGATCGATAGAGATTAAAAAGAATGATTAACCCTTAACCAACAAACCCTTTTTACCGCTTTAGACTTGTTATTCCTTGGCTTTAGTGGGGGAGATGCGTATACCTGCCAAGCTTATGATAGAATATTCGTCACGACTAAGCACTAAACGATTTAGAATTGTTTTACATGAAAAATTATTTTGATTTCTACTTCGTTAAGTGTTTGGTTGTGTGATTATGACAAAACGAATACATGCTTATATATAAAATAAATCCTAATATCTTTTAGGATACATTTTCATAAGATTAATTCTAAGGTTTACTTGGGGACAAGTAAAGTTCAAGTGGGGGGGATATTTGATGAACTCAAATAAGTACATTTTATTATCATCATTTATCCTATTTATTTGACTTGTTTTATTATATTATATATGAGAATTGGTGCATTAATGTTTACTTTAGTGATTCTCAGGTAAAAACAAGTATTATGTGAAACTTGACGATTTTGGACTAATTATGGAGCAAAACAAGCGAAATGTCAAAAGGCTACTGAAATCAAGAAGATCAAGTTCATTCTGCTCCAGATACGCCACAACATACTTATTACATATGGCGTATCACTATCAAGATTTCATAAGATACGATCCAAGATACTGGAAGGACATGCGCCGCATAGAGAAATCGAGATACGCCGCATCTTAAGGCGGTGTACGAATATTCCCTGAATATATTAATCTTGGACCCCACGCGAAGTTAAGTCAATGCGCCGCATCTACTAATCCTATGCGCCGCATCGACCCCTCAGACAGAAACTATAAATACCCCAAAAGTCAGACGAATTTTGTGTGTAAGATCCCATACGTGAAAGTACCAAACCACAGCCGAATTCAGACGATTTAGCAGCACAAGACACACCAGAAACGAAGATACAAGAGCTGTAAGAAGGTCCTGCATGTATTCAATTCATTAAGTAGTTTTGTTTTATTGTAATAGTACACTTTAATTCATCAGGATTGATGGGCTGATGTCATGTGACTACGGAAGATCATGCGCACCCCTTAAAATTGCTTTCCCATCAATTAAAGTTTATATGTTGATGTCTTTGGTGACTTTTATTAGTGCATTGATAACCTCTGTGTCTATTAGTGGCTTGTGTATGTGACTACGGAATATCATATATCTCCCACGGTTATAACTAACCTGATCAGTTAATAAATAACTTTTAGACATAAGTGATCATTAAGTGTTTACTCGCCGATAAGATTAGAGCCAAAGAGAAAGATTTAATTACATACACTTCATATAAAACTAGCAATAAAACAAGTGACAAGCTACTTAATTATCAGGACAGGTCTTCTTATTGTCTCTAGTATCTATCTGTGTAGTGTGTGCTAATCGCTGATTCGTGCTAATTAGTTTAGTTTATTATTTAATTATAACCAAACCGTGCCAGTCTCTCAGGCTGAACCCCTTGCGTTAGATTAGGTTGTATAACTAACTTGGTATATTAAAATAATGATTAGATTAACTAGATAATACGTTCCACTCTTAGTGATCGACACCCTACTTACCATTATATTCATACTGACCGGGTACACTGCTCATTAAGTGTGTGGGTTATTGATAAGTCGGCTAAATATAAATTTAAAACTTGAATAGGCATTAATACTGCTAAACCGCAACGACACATCACCACCATCAATTAGACACACATGCTCTAAGAGTTGAGTTGTCAACATGAAGAGCATACGAGACAGATAAGGTATGTATATTTATTTTTCTTTATTGTTTTTAAAGATTACCTAGACATATATTGTATCAGGAGGGCAGAAGGCGAAAATGATGAGTGGACAACCCCACTTATGTAATCTTTTGGCTGGTTCTTCTATAGCTCGTGGGTTCAGTATGTTACTTGTGGATGTAGTCGTTAGGAGTTCTATACCATGAGTTGCACTTTGGCTGTAAGTTCTTTATGGGCTTGCCCATTTCTTTTAAAATTACTTAATCTCACACTTTAGATATTTTTTGTGTATATCCAAAATAACTGAGCAGAAAGATAACATGGTCTTTTACGTATTCTGACACAAAAAGAATTTCTAAAACACTTGTACAAAAAATTGGTGCTGACCAGACAAGACAGGGTAACAAATCTGAAATCTGAATTTGTTCTAGCTACATATTTTGGTTTTTGTGCATAACGTAATCTTCTTAAGCTGTAGCGCAAGTCTTAGTGACTGTAGCAGTGAAGTAGTAGCTGATGTGTGTTCCCATAAATCCTTGTAAATTATTCGGTGATGATGTGATGTTAAAAGGTAATCGATTGCTGAACCATGTGGTAAAGTGGCCTAGCTTTGGTGGTTCGTCTGGTAGGTTGTTAAGCATACTCGCATTCGTGTATATTTGATCATGTTACAATTAGCTTAAGGTGTACTTTGCAAACAATTAGCTTAAGGCGTACTTTGCAACTAAAGATTTGTATAATGCTATACGCATGATACATTCTTCCTTCATATGGTAGACATTGTTTATCATCATATACGTAAAATTATAAAGCGCCTGACACGTAATTGCATGATAAGAATCATGTTTATGTTACATGGTATGCATAATCAGTGAAAAAATGGGTCGTGTTTCACATAGTACTCCTGTTAAATGTTGTGTCTTATATTGGTGCATCTGTTTGTTAACAGATTGGTGCATCTTTGTTAACAGATTGGTGCATCTGTGTTAACAGATTGGTGCATATGTGTTAACAGATTGGTGCATCTGTTAACAGATTGGTGCGTTTGTTAACATAGGTAAAGAGAAAAATTTGTTACGGATTGACAGGATTCGAGATACACTACAGAGGTGGTTAAACCTTGTTACTTTATGTATAATGATATGTTGTGTAAATATGACTAAGTACGCGGAATTTACTCAATCACACTTAGAAGGTTGTATGTGTTATGGAAATGGAACAATTATGTTTAATGTTTAACGATGAACACATAAAGATTATCACCAAACGATTCAATATTATTCAAGAATAATACGAGTGATCACTATCACTGGGGTTACAAAGACCTTGAATCTTATGTTCTTATTACTTGTGATATTGCTTGTGTTTGTTCTATATCTTAATAGTTATGAGTTCTATGTTCTCTCTGGTATTGAACATGCTATCACTAAGTCTAAGATCTCTTTTATAGTCCAAGAGATCTTTTACAATAATATCTTAAAGTCTTAATAAGATTATTCTAATAAAAATATCTACTACCCACTTGAGATATACAAACATATCTCTTACATATTCTAATGGTAGCTAGACACATATTAGATAGTATACAAATTGAACACTCAATTGATGACACAACAAAAGATATTTATCTACTAAACACTTTTGACTTTTGTGTACATAAGCACTAAGCAGCAGGATGACAAGCAGCTTCATGAGTCATCAATATAATACACTAACAGCAGGTTGGTTACGGCAGCAGGGTGTTTCATACTAGCAGCTGAGTTTAACATTAGCAGCTGAGTATTTCAACTAGCAGCAGAGTGTTTAACATTAGCAGCAGAGTATTTCCCGATACTTAACCTTTCAGAATATTTAATTCCCAACACGGATGCTCTTGCATCCACTAGCCGGTAGAGCATGACCTTAGCCTACTGTATCTCATTGTTAATATGTCAATTGTTCCTGACATTATTAAATGAAAACCATTTTTGAGCAATCAATCCCAAGGTTATGTTCCATAGGAATTATTATATGCCATTCTCAAATTTTGTCATTTGTTTCGTTAACTAGTCGTTTCTTGTTTTTGATAGATAATTGTCATTTAGTTTCTTATTTGGAAGAAATTGAAGTTACAGATATTGTACGTATAATTTGTCAGCTAAGTTGCTAGCTTTTGTTTATGAGTTGCAATACTTGATGAATTTGGATGTTACTACACCATTGTGTTTCTTATAGATTCCAGAATGCTTCAAAAGTCAGAATAGCTGGGGCGGGTAACGGGTGTGATCGGAACACATTTTGTTCAAGAAACATTTACTTTTTTATAAATAGTTGGTGTGATATATTCTCATTATACGGTTGTTTTGGGCGATATTTAGTTTGACCCCTTTCTTATTTAGAGTACTTTTCTTATTTAAACATTAACCCAATTCGACACAGTAATTCTTAAGTGCATTAAAATTGTCATTTGTAATCTGAATCATTGACAAGAACAAACCTGGTTGAGACCAGATATTGTCATCAATCAAGCTCTCTACCCAACAAGTATATGATACATTCTCTTATTGATTTGATTTAAGTTGCAAGTATCCGTTTAAAAAACGACCCGTCCAACTTCATTACATGCCTGTCTGCAAGTATAAGGAAATAAAGATGCTTTACTATCATCTGATCACAATATTTTAATCGCGATAACTTGATTATACAATGTAAACATTTAGGAAAGAATATTGGGCAGTTACCAATCGTTTTTGTTAATTCGTATACGTAACATTATAAAGCTCCTGACATGTAATTGTATGATGAGAGTTTTGTTTCTGTTACCTGGTATGAATAATCGATGGCAAAATGGGTCGTGTTGGGTTGGCTTGACCCGAAACACTTTTTAGTGCATCCGTTTGTATTTTAGTGCATCCGTTTGTATTTTACATTTTTATGGTTAATTAATCCTTAAATTTATCATGCAGCTCAAAACCAGTCAACTTTTGTAGTCAAGCTGAGAAGTGGAAATGTAATTTTTAATTACAAATACTACAACAACAGGCTGCAAACTTGCAAAGGACTAAAGGTACCTCACGTTTCTTGATGGCTATGATGCATTTGTTTTTTGCTTGATTTACTGAATATAATCTCTCTACCTTAACTCTTAACTCTATAATTTCATGTTTCCTCTATGCCTAGTCCCTCAAAAAGACCACATAAACGCAAACCACAGTAGTAAGTCATCACTATTTAAAGATTAGTGTTATGTAATAACTCAAAGTGGGGATATGTAATGGTTCAAAATGGGGAAATTTTGTCAAACGGATTTGGGTCAAAAATGGGAAATTCTGTTATGGGTCAAATGGATTTGGGTCTAAACTCGTTTAGTGCATTCATTTGCATATTTAGAGCATCTCTTTGGACATATTAATTCATCCATTTGTATTGTAAGAGTTTCGATAATGGCTTATCACTTATAATGGCTTTTGGACTCATAACCGCCAATGCATAATTTTTTGCATATAACTTTCGCTTCTGATTATTGAAGCATATAGTGACGCCCATCAAAAGAGTGTTCAGGTTCTTTCGTTTCTGATTATCGAAAATTAAGCTAAACTATAGGATTGTGACTGAATAAAATACGCTCAAAGTAAGATAGTGTAGACCAAACACCACCTAAAGGGGTATTTGGGTTAGCTTGATTTATGGGCTTATCGGCTTATTAAAATAAGGAAAAACTGATCAACTCACTATTTCGAGCTCATAAGCTTATGTAAGCTCACCATCCATAGAAAATGAGTTGATCGGCTTTTCCATATTTCAATAAACCAATAATTCCATAAGATAAGCTAATCCAAAAACCCCTTCAGTGGTAGTTATGGAAAGGAAGTAGCTTATGTTGTTTCTTGTTGTAAAAAGCTCTTATTATTAGGACTTATAATTGTCCATTTTATTTCAGTAAATTAGATAATTATTCTAACAACCTAGTTTTTGTGATCAGATTTAACATGATATATGTTTCTAAATAATGGACAAAAGACCCTAGTTCAGCTTGGATCCTTTTTTACCCATAACTACATGTGGACTAGCATTTAAATTCTGATCGTGTTTAATGAATTTAATGCAGTGATGTCTGTTGATGGAGAAACCAGCAAAGTTATGAGAAGTGTCCAACATGGGGCTTGTGACTATCTTGAGGGGATATGCAGAGAGTGGCGACACTTCTGAGGCCTGTAGGTACATCAGGAAGTTGGGAGTTACAGTCTTTCATCATGGAATAATACACTTGATGGTTTACGTTGTTTTACCGAGTTTATTCGTTGGGAGTGTGTAGTTATCCCACCTCATGTATAAAACGGTTAGATGCTTGGTTGTTTTTAAAAACTTGGTTTAGCTCAGTACACTTCTGGATCCTTTTACGAATGAATGAACCTGCTACTGATTTTATTTTATCATAGGGATATATGTTTGTAACTTTCTCATGTTATAGCTCATTTACTTCTTTTTATGGTTCCTGTTTGCATGCTTTGATGCTCATTTATTTCTTTTTATAGTGCATCAGTTTGTGTAAAAACAGTGCATCTGTTTATTACTTATGATTCTAACTACAACTAAAAAACGGAAACCAACAAGACGAGTCACTTAAAATGTAACCATATAAATTAAAACAAATTTTGGCCACCTCATGGCTAGAAAACATGCATGTCTTTATTACATAAAACCTCAAAGAGACACTGGTTTTAAGCAATTATAAGTATTACAAGCTCAAATGTCCAAACATCCGTAAATACGACAATTACACACAAAAGGGAAACATGATAAAATCATACACAACTTTGCTGCATCTGTTTGATGAACTTTAGTGCATTTATTTGAGGCGCTTTAGTGCATCCGTTTAGCCAGTTGGTGTAACCTGTGAAATATGAGATACGGGTTCAAATTCAAGTTATGCCTTGAGAAACTAGCATGAAAAATCTATAGGTGACAAATCAAAATCTAAGCTGCAAATGAAATAGTTCAAATATATAACGACAGTTATATAATGATCAACCTTTTTAAGAGCCTGAATGATTTCTCTAAATCTACCAACTGGCTTTTTGGTACTGATATCCATTAGCCTGAAAAGATAACCATAGTCAACCATTACAACTTTCTAGTAAAAAAAATTTGAAGAAAATAATAGTCACTTGCCAATCTTACATACCTATTTTTATTCTCTCGTTTACCCTTTAACTCGACTTTTAGGCTTTTGATTAATTGCATATGACCCATCTAAGGCGTGCCTTCAGCAACTCCTTGACTGTAACATTCAGAGGCACCTCATGTATTGTTGTCTTCCCATACTAATTACACATCCATACACAATTACTTAAATATAACACATCCATTACATTCAACAACTGCATTTGTTTATCCTTTGCATTAATGGTTGTGTTCATTTTCAGCTAAACTTTAGTGCATCTATTTGATGCACTTTAGTGCATCTATTTTAGGCACTTTGGTCAAGTGACTGAATTTCAAAGCAAAAGAAACTCTACCTGATTAACACAGAGTACAAAGAAACTTTCAGTAAAAGAACATACAACTAATTAGTCTACCTTTTTGTGCAGGACTGAAGCAAGATGCTAGATCTTTGTTGTCAGTTGTGCCACTGAAAAGAGTAAAAACAATCAATCAACCAATAATACTTTTTACAGACAGGAGCAGTAACATAACAGAATTTTAGTTTTTTACAAAACTAATCATATTCTGATGAAAAAAAAATAATAATCGTTCGTAAAATCTGACTTGATACTTGATAGAAGATGTAAATGGAAGGAAAACCAATTTAAATGATACATTACACATGGACTTCTATGATCAAATGACATCACAGGATGCTAAATAATTGCATGTTAAAGGTTAAACGATACATTACACCTGGATTTCTCTGATGAAATGGCATATACAATAATTTGAAGAACAAATAGGTTGCCATTGGATAGGATACTCGACGGAATAAAGTTTGAGAGTGAACTATAGAATGGGTGTAGTGACGACTACATCTACTACAACCACCTCAACATTACTCCCTTCACCAAATCACACACTAAACGGCCGCAGTGATGACCGCCGAACCAACAATACCATTCTCATACACACACTGATGTGTGTGCGTGTGTTGCTCTAATTCTTTTATATCCACGGATGTCGTTGTGGTTTTAGCAGTATTCAAGTTTTAAATTTATATTTAGCCGACTTATCAATAACACACACTTTAACGAGCAATGTACCCGGTCAGTATGAATATAATGGTAAGTAGAGTGTCGATCACTAAGAGTGGAACGTATTATCAAGTTATTCTAATCAGTATTTTAATACCTTAAGTTAGCTATACAACCTAATCTAACGCAGGGGGGGTTCAGCCTCAGAGACTGGCACGTTTTGGTTGTAATTAAACGGTAAACTAAACTAATGAGCACGAATCAGCGATTAGCACACACGTACACAGATAGATACTCGAGACAATAAGAAGACCTGTCCTGATAATTAAGCAGTTTGTCACTTGTTTTATTGCTAGTTTTATATGAAGTGTATATAATTAAACCTTTCTCGTTGGCTCTAATCTTATCGGCGAGTAAACCCTTAATGATCACTTATGTCTATCCTACTTATCTTTCTTCCTACTTTTCTACAGACGATAGAATACATAGGGGATAGAATAAATAGGCGAGGAAAGAGGCATGGCGACCCGATCAATGCTCAGCTAGACACAGAGGTTATCAATGCACTAATAAAAGTCACCAAAGACATCAACATATAAACTTTAATTAATGGGAAAGCAATATTAAGGGGAGTGCAAACTTTCCGTTGTCACATTACACAAGCCCATCAATCCTGATGAATTAAAGTGTACTAATACAATAAAACAAAACTACTTAATGAATTGAATACATGCAGGACCTTCTTACAGCTCTTGTATCTTCGTTTGGGTGTGTCTTGTGCTGCTAAATCGTCTAACCTTCTGTGTGTATTCTCCTCTGTGCTCTGTATATTCTCTTTGAAATTCGTCTGGCCTTGGGGTATTTATAGTTTCTGTCGAGGGTTAGATGCGGCGCATTGACTTAGTAGATGCGGTGCATCGACTTAACTTCGCGTGGGGTCCAAGATTAATATATTCAGGGAATATTCGTACACCGCCTTGAGATGCGGCGTATCTGGATTTATCAATGCGGCGCATGTCCTTCCTGTATCTTGGATTGTATCTGGTGAAATCTTGATAGTGATGCGCCGTATGTTATAAGTATGATGCGGCGCATCTTGGAGTAGAACAAGTTGGTTCTTCCTGGTTGACCAAAGTTTCATATGCAACGCATGACAGAATTGCGTGCGTGCATTCTTCAAAGTTAGGCAATGGTCTTTAATCTCTTCATTTCAGCATACTATTCCAATCTTGATCATTTTGCTCCATTTTTAGTCCATAATTGCTAAGTTTCACCAAATGCTTGTTTTTACCTGAGAATTACAAAAGTAAACGATTAAGTATCAATTCTCATACATAATATAATAAAACAAGTCAAATAAATAGGATAAATGATGATAATAAAATGTACTTATTTGAGTTCATCAAATATCCCCCCACTTGAACTTTACTTGTCCCCAAGTAAACCTTAGAATTAATCTTATGAAAATGTATCCTAAAAGATATTAGGATTGATTTTTATATATAAGCACGTATTCGTTTTTATCATAATCACACAACCAAACACTTAACGAATTAGGAATAAAATAAAATATTTCGATAAAAGCAAATCTAATCGTTTAACTGTCCAGTCGTGATGAATATTCTATCATAAGCTTGGCAAGTATACGCATCTCCCCCACTAAAGCCAAGGAATAACAAGTCTAAAGCGGTAAAAAGGGTTTTGAGGCTTAAGGGTTCATCATTCTTTTTAATCTCTATCGATCTCAAATTCCAGAAAAGGTGACAAAATCACAAATACATGATCGAATCCACGAACACGATACTTGCAATTGCTCAAATCCTTAACTCGAATAGGCTAAAGATAGGATCAAGTAATCTTCACCAATAATATTATATCAAAAAGGGCGACAAAATCATAAATACATAGCTGAATCCACGACTACGATACTTAAGATTGCTCAAATCCCTAATCTCAATAAATCAAAGGTTTGGATGAAGAATGATATAGGGTATGGATAATATTTGGGATAAAAATTGGTGTAAAATGAAAAATAAACAAAACAGATAGATTAAAATCCTAAGTGTGGTCAATCACTTTCCCAACCATCCCATGAATAAGACTCATATCATTGAATAACTCACGCTTTAACACTTGAAACACACGCTTTAGGTAGACACGAATTATACTCAACAAGATCTTAATCAAAGAATAACCTTAGTTGGCGTTCCCATAACGGCCAACTCCCATTCAATCCATAAATACAATATACAACAAATAGTGGTGATATCTCCCACTTAATATAAAACTTTACATAAGTTGGTTAAAACAAGTTTCCAACTTTCCCTTTTTCTTTTTCTATTTTTTCGATTTTTTTTTCTTTTTTTTTTTTTTTTTTGACATTTTAACATATATTGTGTAAAATTTCACAACTTTTCCATTACTATTTTCCGGATAATTTTTCATACTTTTCATACTTTCAGAAATAATGGTAATAGTGAAAGTAGTAAACACACGAAAAATAAACTCAAAGAGATACAATATTTACTTTCATACCAATTGCATTGTGCAATTTCCCGACCTAACCAAAGATAATGAATTACGCACGCGAACACAGGTAATGTAAGGAAACACACTTTGCCTAAAGCAATTAACCACGGATCTTAATCTACAGGGTAGGCTAAGGTGTAAGGGTGTAACGAAACATTATAACAAAGGTGTAAGAAACGAAAGGAATGGCTCTAAGGGTTTTTCTAGGGGTATCTTACTCTAAAAATGAGAGTAACAAAGGGTTTATACGGGGGTTAACTAACCAGTGTAGTTAGTTAATATCACATAACATATAATAGGCTTTTTGGGTGTATTCCTAGAAATTTACCAATTTAGACAAGTCATTCCAATTATATAAATAATACTTATTATGGTGGTCTCGAATAGTATACAAGCCAAGTTCTAAAGTTTACAAGTCACCGGCACACTCATAGATTTGTGAATTTTGAAAAGTCACAATTTTTGAAAATAAAGTTATGTGTGCGGCTATGCAATTTAGACTTTAAACAAAAACATGCTAAAAATTTTAAATTTTGATATATTAAGCGCATTTTAAGCATATTTTGAAAAAGTTTAGGACAAGTAAGTGTTCTAATTCTCCATCCCCCCACTTAAGTTAAACAACGTCCTCGTTGTTTGTGCCTAAGGTTGAAAATTGAAAAATAAAATAATTAGAACAGAAAAACTCCCCTGAGATTTGCTCGGTATGATCCTCCATTATTCGTGTAAGAGCAAAAATCATCATTCTTGTGGATGAGAACGTTTAAGCTTCATAAGTGATGTATCCACAAAAACGCAGGAATCTATAATACCATTCGGACTTTAACACACCTGAGTTAAGAAGGTTCAAACTTGCATAATACATTAGTAGTTAGTAAAAATAAAATTAAAAAATTAAAATGAAAATCATCAGGTCAGTCGATACGCCGTATCTTATGGAAGAAGATACGCCGTATCGAGCCTGAAATAGTTACGGATCAGGATAAAAGATGCGTCGCATCCTTAACCAGGGATGCACCGCATTAAATAAACTGACAAAAAGTTTTAAAGTCAAAAATAAAAAATGCAGAAAATAAAATAAGATATGACCGGTGCAGTTGATGCGCCACATCTTAGGATTGAGATGCGCCGTATCTTCTGCTGGTCTGACAGACTCGACACAGAACAGAATGTAAAAATTAGATCCGGGTTGTCTCCCGGTCAGCACTTGTCTTTATTCCAGAGTCTTCAAGTTAGGCTCACGTTCAGCTCTTTATTTTCGATCATTGAAAGAGTCGGAAGCAACGCGCTCCCTCATCGCTAGTCCAGTAATATTGAACACTCCTTGCTCGTCCTTAATTTCCACGCCATTCTTCTTTAATATCAGTATAAACAAAGCCCTGTCCCTTTCGGGTAGAGAGGACAAAATGATAGACGGGAAATTCTTATTATTATATAGGCATAAATATGCAAGGTGGGGTAGTAGTTCAATAAACATATCATCTTTTAAATTTGTATTCTCAACTATTCTCCTACGTTTGTTAATTACTTCGCAATCATACCACTCGTCATCAGAATCATTAACAATATCGCGCCTAAGTTCGGTAGGTACATTAAGGTCAATAAATTCCTCGAAGTTTTCATGATTAGGATCAGTTGAGTTGTTTTGAATTAATGTTTCTCCCATAAGCCTAGCTTCTAGATCGAGGTCCATACGTTCTCTTAATCCTAGCACATAGACGCCTCTAATTATGCTCTTAACAGGATTCTGGCACTTATAGACTAGTTTATTATTCCCTACCTTTAATGAGATTTTTCTTTTAAACACATTAATCTTAGCATGGGCGGTAGACAAGAAAGGTTTTCCAAGGATTAAAGGAATCTTAACATCCTCGGGTATATCTAATATAACAAAGTCTACAGGGAAAACAAACTTCTCAATCTTAACTAGCACATTTTCGGCAATCCCTTCAGGTCGTTTTACCGTTTGGTCAGCCAATTCAATAAGCAGCTTAGTTGGTGCTAATTTTCCTAGTCCTAGGGTAGTGAATGTCCTAAGGGGCATAACACTAACGCTAGCTCCTAAGTCAGCTAATGCATTATTGAAAGACATATAATTAATTGAACAAGGTAAAGTAAAACTTCCTGGGTCCTTTTCTTTATGAGGCAAGGCGCGTAAGTCGGTTGCAGGGCTCTCTTCTTTCATTGTAGCCTTGATCTCCTCTTCAATCTTTGCCTTCTCTTTGAGTAACCTCCTTAAACTGATTGAAGAATTAAAGAAAAATTCGGGCTTTGCTCCCTCATTACCATTCGTCAATCTTCTAGGTATGTTAGGCGTGACATCATCAGTAGTGCTTATGGCCTTGACATGATCTCTCGGGTTGGTTTCAGTTGAGCTAGGTAGACTTCCGTATCCCCTTTCTTGAAGAACCTTGCTCATTTGCCCGATTTGTTGTTCCAATGCTTTGATCGAAGCTCCTTAATTTCTTGTTATAGTGTCCGTTGAGGCTCGGATTTCTTTGATCATAGCGGTGTTCTCTTCATGTCTTTTAGCAGCATCGGCTATAATCTGCTTTAGGGTGTCATCCAAAGTCTGCCTCCTTTCTTGATAAGTGGAATTATAGTTGTTCTTTTGATAGTATCCTGGAGCAGCTTCCCTAAATCTTCCCGAAGGTTGGAATGGTTGTCCAAATTGTGTGTAGTATGCTTCTTCAAAAGTCTCACTTTCATTCTTTTTAGGGCAATCTTTAGTGTAGTGAGGTCCCTCGCATTTTTCACATCCAACTTGGGCAGCATAAACTTTTTCATCACGCTTCTTCATCTCTCTACTAATTTTATCCAATTGAGCCTGAATTGCAGCAAACCCGTCAAAATTAGTGCTGCTCTTAGATCTAGTAGAGGTTCCGTCGTGCCATTTCTGAGAGTGATCGGCAGCTTCTTGGATCGCTTTTCTAGCATTGGTTGCACTCATCTGAGGCACAGCTCCCTTAGCATCCAAAATCTGTCTAGTAGGCACGTCCAATCCTTGATAGAACAATATTATCTCCTGCATTGGGGTTAGATAGTGTTGAGGACATTTCATCAGCAAGTCTTTAAATCGTTCCCAAGCTTGATAAAGAGTTTCATCAGGCTCTTGCTTGAAACTGTTGATAGCCTCCATCTTTTTAGCAGTTTTAGCAGGTGGACAATATCTTTTCAGGAATTTGCTCTTCAAATCCTCCCATGTTTCGATTGAACTAGCAGGTTCATTTCTTAGCCACTTAATAGCAGCTCCTTTAAGCGAAATTGGAAAGATCCTTAGCATAAGTTGATCGTCAGAGACTCCTTCTGTAGTAAACAAATCTGCAATCTCTAGGACTCTTTCAACATGTTCATTGGCATCTTCATCTTCTGTCCCACTAAAAGCATTTTCTCTTAGCTCCTTGAGAAACTGACCCTTCAACTCAAACTTTGACTTTTCATCAAACTTTGGCCTAGCAACTCCTGAACTGTAATCGGTACGGGTTTTTTTCATGTATTCCTCCATAGTGGTGTTTTCCGTCATTGTTTCTGTTTCCTCTTTCTCCTCCTCTTCAGAAAAGTAATCAAGCTCGAATGAACTTGAAATTTCAAAGCTTTTTGTGTGGAAAAGCCTTTTAAGCAAATGTAAGGCTTGTTCAGGATCTTCGAAAGGTCTAATCAAGTTCTTAGTTGAAATCCTGGTCATGCACTTCCTGAAACCATCAAAAAATATCAGTAGGGTATGTTCAAGAAAGTATGATATCAGAAAATTAACAACGAAAACGGAATACGAAAAATAAAAGTTGCTGATATCTGCAGACGATACGCCGTATCCAAGAATTTGGATACGCCGTATCTTGTTACGTTAAAATTTTAATCAGACTTTTATTTAGAAAACAGATACGCCGCTTATAAATTAGGATGCGCCGTATCTAGTTAATTACCAAAAATCAATTATATTTATTAAATTAAATGCGTCGTATTAACAGAAGCTAATGCGCCGTATTTTCGTTACGTTTCAAAATACAAGATTTTTGATTTAGCAGATGCGCCGTATCGATAAAAGTCGATGCGTCGTATCTGTTTAATAATTCGAAAACTGTTTTTAATTTTAAAAATCAAATACGCCGTATCTGTTAAAACAGATGCGCCGTATGGCGTTAACGTTTAGAAAAAAAAATTTCTTATTAAAAACAGAATACGCCGTATCTTGGGGAAAGATGCGTCGTACTCGAATTAATTAAACGTGTTGTATTTTATAAAAATTAAACGCAATACGCCGTATCTGATAAATCAGATGCGCCGTATCGTTTATGTCAGCACAATACAACTTAAGCAGAATGCAGAAAAATACAAAAAAATAAAAATAAAAATAAAAGCAAACAAAAGTTACATAAAATAAAAACACATAAAGACAACAAATATGCAAAGAATACAATGATGCAATTAATCTAATACACAACACGGTTAGTGGTTAGAATCTAAAAATTAAAAAGAAAAAACTAATTAAAATACTAATCAAATTAACAGATAATAACAATTCACTCCCCGGCAACGGCGCCAAAAACTTGATGTGTGTGCGTGTGTTGCTCTAATTCTTTTATATCCACGGATGTCGTTGTGGTTTTAGCAGTATTCAAGTTTTAAATTTATATTTAGCCGACTTATCAATAACACACACTTTAACGAGCAGTGTACCCGGTCAGTATGAATATAATGGTAAGTAGAGTGTCGATCACTAAGAGTGGAACGTATTATCTAGTTATTCTAATCAGTATTTTAATACCTTAAGTTAGCTATACAACCTAATCTAACGCAAGGGGGGTTCAGCCTGAGAGACTGGCACGTTTTGGTTGTAATTAAACGGTAAACTAAACTAATGAGCACGAATCAGCGATTAGCACACACGTACACAGATAGATACTCGAGACAATAAGAAGACCTATCCTGATAATTAAGCAGCTTGTCACTTGTTTTATTGCTAGTTTTATATGATGTGTATATAATTAAACCTTTCTCGTTGGCTCTAATCTTATCGGCGAGTAAACCCTTAATGATCACTTATGTCTATCCTACTTATCTTTCTTCCTACTTTTCTACAGATGATAGAATACATAGGGGATAGAATAAATAGGCGAGGAAAGAGGCATGGCGACCCGATCAATGCTCAGCTAGACACAGAGGTTATCAATGCACTAATAAAAGTCACCAAAGACATCAACATATAAACTTTAATTAATGGAAAAGCAATATTAAGGGGAGTGCAATCTTTCCGTTGTCACATTACACAAGCCCATCAATCCTGATGAATTAAAGTGTAATAATACAATAAAACAAAACTACTTAATGAATTGAATACATGCAGGACCTTCTTACAGCTCTTGTATCTTCGTTTGGGTGTGTCTTGTACTGCTAAATCGTCTAACCTTCTGTGTGTATTCTCCTCTGTGCTCTGTATATTCTCTCTGAAATTCGTCTGGCCTTGGGGTATTTATAGTTTCTGTCGAGGATTAGATGCGGCGCATTGACTTAGTAGATGCGGCGCATCGACTTAACTTCGCGTGGGGTCCAAGATTAATATATTCAGGGAATATTCGTACACCGCCTTGAGATGCGGCGTATCTGGATTTATCAATGCGGCGCATGTCCTTCCTGTATCTTGGATTGTATCTGGTGAAATCTTGATAGTGATGCGCCGTATGTTATAAGTATGATGCGGTGCATCTTGGAGTAGAACAAGTTGGTTCTTCTTGGTTGACCAAAGTTTCATATGCAACGCATGACAGAATTGCGTGCGTGCATTCTTCAAAATCAGGCAATGGTCTTTAATCTCTTCATTTCAGCATACTATTCCAATCTTGATCATTTTGCTCCATTTTTAGTCCATAATTGCTAAGTTTCACCAAATGCTTGTTTTTACCTGAGAATTACAAAAGTAAACGATTAAGTATCAATTCTCATACATAATATAATAAAACAAGTCAAATAAATAGGATAAATGATGATAATAAAATGTACTTATTTGAGTTCATCACACACAAACAAAGAAACACGGTTCGGTCAAGCGGATGACCAAATCAATGGAGATTGGTAATGACCGTGTGTGGTTGGCAGAGGGGGGTTAACACGTGGTGAAGGCTTTTATTACGAGCACAACGGACAAGTGAAGATCCTACATAAGCTCAGGGATAACGGTGACCAGTTTCTTAAAAACCAAGTGTAAAGGTAACACAAAAAAAAGTTGACTGTGCAAGTTGGGAAAGCATACATCAAATGTTTAACAAGCCTTCATTACGCTATCTATTAATAACTGCTAATCATCTACAAACTATGATCATAGCTGATTATAAAAAAGTGAGAAACTTAGACACGTTGGGAAAAAAAGTAAGCAATAGGGATGTTCACAGTTTGGCTAACCATTAGATGTGTCAGCTGTTAACCACAAAATTTGTTAGTCGTATCTATTATCGGGTAACCTTATGAAAATCACAACTACCTTACATCTATTATATCTGTATTAAATCTATAAAAAAATAAAAATAGCAATGAAAACTAAGCGAGTTGACACTGGTTAAGTTCAAGAATGCATAATCAAATTATATTAAGATATGTTTAGGCATGAATTGAAACCTGCAATTCCTGTAAACAAATTTCCAGTTGTCATCTTTCCTCAAACTCTCCACGGTACTTTGTGCCAGCAACAAGTAGACCCATATCGAGAGTAATCACCTGAAAATCAGAAGCATAAAACACAGGGTAAAATCAGTGCATCACAGTTATGAAATTTCATTTAGGCATTTTATCAAACACATTATGTGCAGGTTTTGCAAACACGTTTCCAAGTCTTTTTTTTTTTTTTTTTTTTTTTTTTTTTTCTCAAATTTGTTTCAAATAACTCATCTATATAGTGCATCATATCACAAACTCTTAAAATCTATACATCTATGAACAAACATTATGATTACCGAATCAAAACTCGTAAAAGAAAACCATAACTCGAAAAAAAAAAAAACATAACTCATAACAAACAATAATCGGTACAAATGAACTCTAACAAACATGTATATCATCTTTATATTTGATCTTATAGAACAAAACTAACAAATATATAATTGAAATAAGTTAAGAAACTTACTTTGTTCAACGATATACGAATTATAACGAGATGATCTGGTGAACGAGATGATGGTGAACGGTGGGGAATGGTGGTGAGCGATGGGGAACGGTTGTGAAAGCCAGTGGATGTGAAGGTCGGGAACTGAAAGTGGAGAGAAAGAAGAAAACAAATGAGAAACAAATGATATATGATGAATCCGGGAATTTGTAAAAAGTTACGAAACAAACCTTGTAAAATAAAAAAAGTTACAATAAGGCCCCTTGAGTTGGGAAAAAAAAGGAGGGGGAATGGGAGGGGGTGAATTGTACACTTTTCTCACTTTTCTTCCAAAATGAACTTTTCTCATGAACCAATATATATATATATATATATATATATTATATATATTATATATATATATATATATATATATATATATATATATATATATTTTATATTATATATTTTATATATATAGTGTGAGGTTATTTTCAGAACAAAAAAAGGTACAAAACTGCGAGAACCGATTTCAACCTTCTATTTTTTTAATCAATGGCTATAAATGATGATGGCAGTTTTGTAATTAAACTGAAAACAAAAAGTATTCAATTAAAAGAAAAAGGGTATTAATGGAATTTTGCTTAAAGGATTTCCATTAAACTGCCCTACATCTACTCCACATTCTAATCACGATCTGAAACAAAATCAAAAGGTATTTCTCTCTCAAAAAAAACCCTAACCACTTAATCTATCTTATTCGTACCCACCAAAACAACAACGGCCATGATCGCGAATCACGATGGGTAACCAGGTATTTATAATTTCGATTTCAGTTTTAACAAGATGGAGTCAGGCATGGCATTGTGATTTTTTTAATTAAAAAAAGGGTGAATCAAAACTGATTTGGGTGGCATAGAGGTAATCACGTACTATAGATTCATATATATTTTCGTTTTATATTGAATAATTTTATTGATTAATTTTAGAGTCAATCGAGTAATATATGAAAATGTGATCCGTGGCTATGGATTAAATAGGGTGTTGTTTGATCGGTTTTAATTACCGGGTTGGGTGGAACTCGATTTGGATTCGAGTCAAGACCTGTGAGGGTTACAGATTTGGGGTTTAGATTTGCTTATATTTGCTTATTTTGTAACTTAATTGGGGGTCTTTGTTTTGCTTGTGCGTACCAGTCAAAGGAAACCACACCAACAGGGGGGTGTTTGGTTGTTGTACTCGACCCACCACATGTGGTTTGGTTTGTTCGACCCTTTTGTTGTCTATGGTTCAAGTGAGACACCCACCAGGGGTGCGTTTATCTTGGCTTGGCGCAACTAGAGACCCACAAGGGTTGCATTGGTTAAATTTTTATTTTTGGCCGAGATCGTTTGGGTCACAGATTTGGTGTTTGTTGGTTCGATATAGCGAGTATACCCACGTAGGGTGTGCTCGTTTATGTGAGACTCGAGTTGACACAACCACAAGAGTGGTTTTGTTGGTGTTGCTTGTGTCTCGGTTCAACAACCACCCATGTAGGGTGTCTTGGTTAGCCTTTGGGTCAAAGGAAAAAACCGCGAGGGGAGCCTTACATTTGATTCAATGTGGAGATTGTAACCTGGTGTCTAAATCCCGGTTATTGCATCTATGTTTGCATTTATGTAACCTGGTATTATAGCTGATACAAAATCAATAAAAAGAGTGTGCATATGTGTTATTGAGAGTGCATATGTGTTTTTACAGTTTCTGGTGAATTTGATGCCTTCCGTGCATATGTGTTTTTATAGTTTTGGAGTTAAACATATTGAAAGTGCATATATGTTTTTAGTTATGATATAAATTTTTTTTTTTGTGTTTAGTTCTATTTTAAGGGTACACATGTGTTTTATAGTTAGTATATGTGTGCATATGTGTTTTAAGTTTTGTGCACATGTTTTTACAGCTAGTATCAATAACAAGTGTGTCTATAACTTTATTACAAGATCTGATCCATAATTTTTTCGTATTATTGTTGTGAATTAATATTGGTTGCAAATATCCAGGTTTATGCTCAAGACGAATAATACAAATGCACTGAAAATGATAGAGACGAAGAATGTACATGTGAATACTCCGAAAAGTTTACATGCATGTGCATATATGCAAAAACGATCAAGATAATCAAGGATACGTGAATGCATACGTGCACACTAAAGACGATGTTGCAAAAACATGGTGTTTACACATGTGCATCCTCAGTTAAATTTGTTTTTTTCTATTAATTAAGCATTTGTAATAAAGTATAAATTTTAGCAGGTATTAGATTTTGTAAATCATTAACTTGTGCAATTTTGAGTTATTATTTATGTTGTTGATAAGTTTGTAAAGTTGTTTAAGTTATAAGAGAGTTAGTTGCATATGTGCACGTATGCTCATACATTAAAAGTTTGAAAGTATCCACATTTTGAAAATCATCTCAGTGTCTATATTGAAAATTTAATTTATCTACTACAAGAAACACATATGCACCTTACTAAATATACATGCTGGAAACAAAGATTATTCTTAAAAAAAAAAAAAAAAAAAAAAAAAAAAAAGAACAAAAAAGACCCTAAAATTTAGGAACTAAAAAAACGTTTTTTATTTAAAAAATTATAAAAGAAAATAAAAAAGTACTTTTACCATTATACCCTTTTTAATTAAATAAAAAAAAATAATATTCAAAAAAATCTGATTGGTTGATGGTGGTTTTCGCAATTCTGTACATTTTTTTAGTTCTGAAAATAACCCTTCCCTATATTTTATATATATATCTTTTATATAATAAAACAAAACCCTTAGTTGGGACTTTTTCATTTCAAAAAAATCAAATCATACCTTATTTAGTAATAATATATTTATTTTATTTTAATTATTTTTAAACATGTTTAATAAAAAAACTCAAATATTTCTTTATTTGGCCATAATTTATTAAATTTCGTTTTTTTACGTGTTTTTCATAAAAATTACGTTCAAAAATATATGTGTCAAAAATATAATAAAAAAGACTTTAAACTAAGCGGAGTCAATCCACAAAAACCCTAGGGGTTAAAACGAAAACTGGAATAAATATATCGAGCCTTTGAAACAAAACTTACAAACCCATGAAAGACACATAAAAAAACGAAATTTAATAAATTAAAAAACCCAAAAATTCATTCAAACCCCTTTCTGACCATCAAAAACCAATCTTTTTATCAAGATTTTGATCAATTTGGATACCCTTTTGGATAAATAACAAAACCCGTATCACATTTTTCCAAAATTAAACAAAAATCCATTTGGGTATTTTCCAATTATCAAGGTTTTTTTTTTTGAAGTCATCTCATATGGATAATACACCATCAACACCAGGCAAATGTAAGATGGATAAGCCCAGTTATAATTATAGATTTAGATTGCATTATTCATATTTAGCAAAACTTACATTTTGGCGTTTTGTTTTCTTAGGATTAATTTATGTTTTTTTTCTTTAAATCATCAGTAGTACCATTATCATCATCACAAGCATCAATAGCATCAGATGTATCACGTAGATCATTAAAAACCAATTCATGGGGTGGACCCGGTTGGGAAAAACGGGTCAAATCATCATCTAAGATCCGGTCAAAAAATGGGTTTTGTGTTTTAGTAACAGGGGCAGCAGGGTTTGTTGGGACTCATGTTAGTGCTGCTTTGAAAAAAAGAGGTGATGGTGTTTTAGGTCTAGATAATTTTAAAAAATGGGTTTTGTGTTTTAGTAACAGGGGCAGCAGGGTTTGTTGGGACTCATGTTAGTGCTGCTTTGAAAAAAAGAGGTGATGGTGTTTTAGGTCTAGATAATTTTAATGACTATTATGAGCCTGCACTTAAAAGAGCTAGGCAAGCGTTACTCGAAAGAAGTGGCGTTTATATCGTGGAAGGCGATATAAATGATGCTGAATTAGTGCGGAAGTTATTTGAGGTAGTGAAATTTACTCATGTTATGCATTTAGCTGCTCAAGCTGGTGTTAGATTTGATATGAAAAATCCTAAGTCTTATGTTCATAGTAATATTGCCGGTTTTGTTAATATACTTGAAGTATGTAAAAATGCTATCTTCAGGTACTTCTTGATAACCTCTAAAATCTGGTCAGTTTGTTTCTAAGATACAGGATTTGATCTTTTATTGTTGATGATATATAGAAGTCATATATATGTAGTATTATAGGCTGCGATTTTTTTTTGGCTCCACATTCAGTTCAGATAAGTGAGAAGCAATTATGCAATGGTAATCCTATAATTAAATTATATACATAAAGTGGGTTGCGTATCAAAATGGGCTGGTAGCACCGATTTGTGCTACAAATTAGGTAAACTAATATTCAGTTTTGTTGCTAAGCTATATTAGTCTTTCGTATATTTGCAGGTATCACCCTCCTTGCCTAAATATGATTATTGGCGAGGATTTACATGTGACCATGAGCAATGCTTACATGGTAAGAGAGCTCACAACAAATCACTGGAGGACAAGTCTTTGCAATGAAGAAGCTGAAGAAATCAAAGATGCTTAGCCGTGGGCAGGTACAATACCCAAGTCGTATTCATGTCCAGTAGTACTCTCCATCTTTAAGCTTAATGAACATATTGAATTATAGAATGATTTGAAGTCATATGTTATTTGCGTGCTATTATTTAGAGTATTGACATAGCTTACTTCGAAGCTCAAAATGACTTAAGTCTGTCACAATAATACTATTTCCCCTTAGGAATTTTGGGTTACAATACAGTAGGACATAAGAAAGTATATGCTTTACAAATTTCAGACTCAAAGGTGCATATCATTTTCGTGGAACAAATTACACATGTATATGCTTTAGGAGATCCGGTCAAAAAATGGGTTTTGTGTTTTAGTAACAGGGGCAGCAGGGTTTGTTGGGACTCATGTTAGTGCTGCTTTGAAAAAAAAGAGGTGATGGTGTTTTAGGTCTAAATAATTTTAATGACTATTATGAGCCTGCACTTAAAAGAGCTAGGCAAGTGTTACTCGAAAGAAGTGGCGTTCATATCGTGGAAGGCGATATAAATGATGCTGAATTAGTGCGGAAGTTATTTGAGGTAGTGAAATTTACTCATGTTATGCATTTAACTGCTCAAGCTGGTGTTAGATTTGCTATGAAAAATCCTAAGTCTTATGTTCATAGTAATATTGCCGGTTTTGTTAATATACTTGAAGTATGTAAAAATGCTATCTTTAGGTACTTCTTTATACCCTCTAAAGTCTGGTCAGTTTGTTTCTAAGATACAGGATTTGATCTTTTATTGTTGATGATATATAGAAGTCATATATATGTAGTATTATAGGCTGCGATTTTTTTTTTGGCTCCACATTCAGTTCAGATAAGTGAGAAGCAATTATGCAATGGTAATCCTATAATTAAATTATATACATAAAGTGGGTTGCGTATCAAAATGGGCTGGTAGCACCGATTTGTGCTACAAATTAGGTAAACTAATATTCAGTTTTGTTGCTAAGCTATATTAGTCTTTCGTATATTTGCAGGTATCACCCTCCTTGCCTAAATATGATTATTGGCGAGGATTTACATGTGACCATGAGCAATGCTTACACGGTAAGAGAGCTCACAACAAATCACTGGAGGACAAGTCATTGCAATGAAGAAGCTGAAGAAATCAAAGATGCTTAGCCGTGGGCAGGTACAATACCCAAGTCGTATTCATGTCCAGTAGTACTCTCCATCTTTAAGCTTAATGAACATATTGAATTATAGAATGATTTGAAGTCATATGTTATTTGCGTGCTATTATTTAGAGTATTGACATAGCTTACTTCGAAGCTTAAAATGACTTTAAGTCTGTCACAATAATACTATTTCCCCTTAGGAATTTTGGGTTACAATACAGTAGGATATAAGAAAGTATATGCTTTACAAATTTCAGACTCAAAGGTGCATATCATTTTCGTGGAACAAATTACACATGTATATGCTTTAGGATATTCAAGAACTGAGAACTACTCTACAACAGCAAGAAAAAATTAAAGAACTTGTGGGTAAGCTTTGTTTGTTGTTTTGGTTTCTTTCATGCAGAATCTTCTCTGAGATGGGGTTGTCATTAGAGTACAAAGTGGGCACCATGACTGAGAATCCTCGGGATCGTCTAATTTCTGATGAGGCATATAACCTTTAATATCTGTCATCACTTCCACTTCATGCAGAATCTCATATCTTGAACTTGCAGATTGCAACGGATGCCGAGTTCTTTTCGTTCGGAACAAACGATCTCACACAAATGGCGTTTGGGTACAATCTAGATGACGTTGGCAAATTTCTCCCGGTTTATTTGGCGCATGGACTTTTACAGCATGATCCCTTTGAGGTAAGTAGCATGAGTTATTGTACATATACGTATTCACATAGATATATTTACAAATGTTATTGACACACATTATTATAGTGCATTGCTCATAGGTTCTTGACCAAAAAGGGGTTGGTCAACTGATCAAGACGACCACAGAAAAGGGCCGCGCAAGTGAGCACGTTGCATTGTATTTTCAGTTTAAGGGTCCCAAAATCAGAGTGACACCGGTAAATATATGTTATTACACGGACCCAATGGTAGCGTACTCTGGGAACAAGCAGACGAGTAGCAAGGTCAGCCCTGAGATATCACAGAACGTTTCATCAACTCCAACACGTAATATCATATTCTGATCACATATATATCAACTTATTATGCGTCTCAATTCCCAACCTTCATACGATTTGTTTTAATATTTTTTCCTTCTTTTAGGCTTCGCTTTTCAAATGATATTGAAACTATTTTGTTTCTCTTAGTAGCATAGTTCGACAAGTTAATTAATGTTGAATTCCTACGTATAGGATATCGAAGATGTTGATGCTGCTTCAAAGGCCTTATCGGCGATTTTAATTTAAAGGAAAAAACAAAGATTTATAAAAAGGATCAAACAGGGAATGCAAGTGTAGTTTGTCCGTCTACTTGCCCCGTTAGTAATATCTGGAATATGAAAACCTACCCATTTTGACCCGTTACTCAACTTGACCATCTAACATATTAATTGTTTCACGTTGATTAGCTGTCTACTTCTAACCTCTTTGGTTCATTATGTTCTTATGTTAGGTCTTGAAGACCGGATCTTGAAACAACAAGAAGAGGATGAAAGGAAGTGTCACTATTTTATAAGGTCTTCCATGTTTTATATTGTGGGTCTCGAAATATATAATGTAAGATGTGGTGAACTGTATGTTTTCGTTAAACGTAAATAGAAGTAGAGGAGAAAATCGAGGTAAACATAATGCTACAGCCATTATGGAATTTGATTTGGAAAGGGTTGTTTTTCACAGTATATAAGTTGACATAATTCTGCTTATCTTTCAAGCCGATACGTAACCAAAATAGTTTCAGAAGTAATTGCAGTCCACATCGTTGTAGTTTCAACATTTTAAAAACTTATATTAATTGATCTGATATGTTGATCTTTGTACTCGACAACCTGAATC
Source organism: Artemisia tridentata subsp. tridentata (assembly GCA_021014915.2). Lineage (NCBI taxonomy): Eukaryota > Viridiplantae > Streptophyta > Magnoliopsida > Asterales > Asteraceae > Artemisia > Artemisia tridentata. The sequence continues at coordinate 506,061,955 of CP139508.1, forward strand.
ACCCGACGCGAATCCTACCCGAACTCGACAACCCGATTCTTAATCGGTTCGGGTTCCGGGTCGCTTTTAAAAACTTCAAAAACTTATTCAACCCGACCCAATTAACCCGATAACACCCCTACGTACATCAAACATAATTATAAATCAAAAGTAAGAACAATAATTAAAACAAAAAAACAAAAATTAAGTTTGTTTTTTAATAAATAAAAATACATTATTGATAATTTTTTAAAAAAACCCCGCGCGTGCGCGGGTATTATAACTAATATATATATATACTTTTCTTGTAAAACACCAATATTCCGGACCAAAACCCAAACCTTCAAATTAAGATTCAGACACCCGAACCAAGATATAAGCCCTAAAAAAATCCCAAACCTACAAGCACTATAAAACCGCACAAAATACTCTCACCATCACCACTCATAAAACACAGACTCATCTTATCTTTTCTCTCTTAAGACACCAGCCGAAAACTACCACCCACAGCAGCTGACGAGACCCCAACCACTCCATTACCACACACGAGCCAAAACCACCATCCGATTTTCGAAGGTTCTTGAGTTTTTTCTTGTGGTTTTTTTAGATCTATTTTTATTTCCAGTATTGAAGATTTTTTTTTTTTTTTTTTTTTTAATTTTTTTAGTTTAGTTTATTTCAGATCTGAATTTTTTTCAAAGGTTTGAATTTTGTAGATCTGTTGTCCTTGGAATCCACCACTTCCGCCGCCGTTAAGCCAGAATATGTGCCGCCGCCAACCGACTTTGCTGCCGTCACCGGAAAATATGATTTCATTTTCAAATTGGTAATCAAGTTTGATAGTAAGTTTGTCTTAACTTTTTTTTTTTTATAAATTTGGAATCCATCTTCGTCGTCATTGGAATATGTTCTGAAGCTTATTTTGTAATTGTAAGCAAACATAAGATATCGTGATAACGTAGCAAAGCTATAAACATTTAAGTTATCTTAAATCAAGTAGATATAGTTACATTTGGTACCAAAAAAAAAATGCAGATAAAAAGCTTACCCAAAACAATATCATAGTAAAAAATTATCTCTATTAACACGCGTGGCTTTTCGAGGCTTCATAACTCATTGGATTTCAAGTAAACCCAACAACCATAGAGCAAATAAAAATATTCATACGCTTGATTTGGGTGTTCGTCAATCATAACAAAAAAAAA
>CP139508.1:506063238-506235655 GCA_021014915.2 Artemisia tridentata subsp. tridentata
TAAGTCATACCCCGTAAATGTCATTCCGCTGCGCCATTTTTGAGGTGTGACAATTAGAGAATGCAACAAGATCAAATGCAGACTCTTTAGGATACCACAGCCCCAAGTTAGGCTGTCCTTTAAGGTATCTGAAGATCCTTTTTACTACTGTGAGATGAGACACCTTTGGATTGACTTGGAATCTTGCACAGGCACACACAGCAAACATAATATCAGGCCTTGATGATGTGAGATACATCAGGGACCCAATCATAGATCTATACATGTGCACATCCACATCTTCACCACTGTGATCCTTTAATAACAAATGTGTCTCCTTGTCAATTGGTGTGCTAGCAACTTTAGCATCTGTGAATTGAAATTTCCTTAAAATTTCACCAACATATTTATCCTGAGAGATAAATATACCATCTGGCTGTTGCTGTACTTGTAGACCTAGAAAGAAGGTAAGCTCTCCCATAGAACTCATCTAAAATTGGTCTTTCATCAGCTTTTCAAACTCCTTACACATCTTTTTCTTTGTAGAACCAAAAATGATGTCATCTACATAAACTTGAACTAGTAGAATATCACCCTTTTCCTTCTTAATAAAAAGAGTTTGATCAATTTTCCCTCTATGAAACCCATTCTTCAGAAGATATTTAGCAAGAGTTTCATACCAAGCTCTTGGAGCCTGATGCAATCCATATAGAGCTTTCACCACCTTATAAACCTTGTGAGGATGCTCAGGGTCTATAAAACCTGGAGGTTGTGTAACATAAACCTCGTCATCAATAGTGCCATACAGAAATGCACTTTTCACATCCATTTGATAGACCATAAACCCCATATATGAAGCATAAGCAAGAAATAATCTTATTGCTTCAATCCTGGCAACTGGAGCAAAAACTTCTTCATAATCTATACCCTCTTCTTGAGTATAGCCTTGAGCAACTAATCTTGCTTTGTTCTTTATAACAATGCCCCTTTCATCCTTCTTGTTCCTGAATACCCACTTTGTACCAATCACTCTCATTCCTTTTGGTAAATCAACCAGAACCCAAACATTTTGAATCTTGAATTGAAGTAGCTCTTCTTGCATAGCTTCAACCCAACTTTCTGATTCTAAAGCCTTGAACACATTCTTGGGTTCAACCTGAGATAGAAAACATATAAACATGCACTCATTCTCATCTTCATGATATTTCTCTTCATAAACCACACTGAGAAAACCATGATGATCTGGATCTTGAATTTGCCTTCTAGTTTTGACTCCAGATTGTACATCTCCTATGACATTGGTAAGTGGATGATTCCTATGCACAATGGTTTGGGGAGTAGAAGGAACTGCATAGCTAGTAGGCATGTTTTGCAGACCATCTCCAAAGAAATCAAACTCAGCAGTATCAACTGGTGAATGAGGTTGACTTGGTCCAGCAGTCTCAGTATTTTGCTCAGCAGTTGAAACTTGAGGTTGAGCAGTGCTAACTCCATTGGAACTGCTCGTTGGAATTTCAGCTTCTTTACCATTCTGACCACTTGTTTCAGCAGCATCTTTCTCTTTGTCTACACCACTTGATGAAGAACTATCATCTTTCTTTGTAGAAGACTCATTCACAGAACTTTCTTCCATGACAGGTATGAAAATGTAATCATCATCTTCCTGTTCTGAACCTGCATCATTGTTAGTATTTGTACCTGTAACAGGCACATAATTCATGGAATCTGAAAGACTGTCAATATCAAAGATCCAATCTGGGCCTACACCTGCAACATTTGGTTTATTCTCCAAAAATTCTATGTGCAGATTTTCTTCTACTTGCTTGGTGCTTGTATTGTACACCCTAAAAGCCTTACTGTGCAGAGAATAGCCAACAAAGAAACCTTCCTCAGATTTCCCATCAAATTTTCCTAGTTGGTCTTTGGTATTAAGGATAGTAACATGACAACCAAAAGGTCTCATGAAGCTTAAAGCAGGGGTTCTACCTCTCAAGAGCTCATAAGGAGTCTTATTGTGAGGTTGTACAACTAAAACCCTATTCAACACATAACAAGCAGTGCTAACTGCTTCAGCCCAAAATGAAACTGGTAGCTTAGAGTCAGCTAACATTGTCCTAGCAGCCTCTATAAGAGTCCTATTCTTCCTTTCAGCTACACCATTTTGCTGTGGGGTTCTAGCTACACTAAACTCCCTCTTAATACCTTTTTCTCTGCAAAAGTCATCCATCACTCTATTCTTAAATTCAGTCCCATTATCACATCTGATTACTTTAACCATCTTATCAACTAGGTTTTCTACTTCAACAATAAGGGTCTTAAGTATTTCACTTGTCTCATCCTTAGTTTTCATAAAGAATACCCAAGAAAACCTACTATAATCATCAGTGACAACAAGGCAGTATCTCTTAAAGTTCAAGCTGTTCACAGAGGTAGGACCAAACAAGTCCATATGCAACATATATAAAGCTTGAGAAATAGAGTTCTGGGTCTTTGGCTTACATGAGGCTCTGTGTTGATTACCCTTAAGGCAAGAAACACAATTTTGGTCATTGAGAAAAGTTTTGTTTGGTAAACCTCTTACTAATCCCTGTTTAGCAATTTTGTTAATGGTTTTAAAATTAACATGACCAAGCCTCCTGTGCCATAACATTGATTCTTCCAATGTGGCTTTTGCAACAAGACAAGTAAGTCCAACCTTAGGAACTAGTTTATTCATCTCAACACTGTATGTATTATCCTTTCTAGGGATTTTAAGCAATACTTGACTTTCATCAGGTAGCTTGAAATCAGGGGAAAGTATAAGACAATCAGTATCAGTAAATAAAACTTTGTTTTGTTTATCACAAATTTGTGATACACTGAAAAGATTGTACTTAAGTTCTGGTACATAATACACATTCTCAAAATCAAGGTTACCAGTTTTAATTACCCCTTTGCCAGTAATTCTTTCTCCAACACCACCACCAAAGACAACTGGTCCTCCATCCAGAGCAATAAAGTCTGAAAGATATGACTTGTTGCCTGTCATGTGCCTTGAACATCCACTGTCTGAAAATCCTCTATCTTCTTTGTCATTTGAGGGATGTTCCTACACACAAAATAAAGGTGTTAGTTTCTTTTGGTGATCCAAACCATCACTGGTTTGGATCTGCCTTGTGCATCAAGATGAGAAAACTTGTTTAAGGTTTTTGATGCACCATTGGGTATGGCAAAATGTTTATCCCAATGTGCTGAGGCCTTGACAGCATTGCCCCAATATCCCTTAGCATTTATGTGCCTAGCAGTCGGATTTGCTGGTCTAGCAGTTGGAACTGCTGACCTAGCAGTTGGAACTGCTTGTTTAACCTTAGGCACCCACTTCTGATTTGCCATTGCTGTTTTCTGGTAAAAATGACTTTTAACTGTTTGTACATGATTTGAAAATTGTTTTGCACTAGAGACAGTTTGCTTGTTATTAAACCACTGATTTTGACTATCAGTTGAAACTGTTTTGATGCCAGTCTTTAACATAACAGCTTTAGGTGACATTTTATGATTTGGATTAGGGTTTGTGAATCTGGTTGGACCATTTTGAGTTACCCTAGCATTGTTATTTCTGTTCACCCTTACATTCCCAGTAACCCTCTTTTTCCATGGGTTAGAATCACAATAAGCAGCCATATGCTCAAAACTTCCACAAACAAAACATACTTTTCTAATCATAGCAAACCTATCATCTATTTTCTTAGATTTTGAATGATTCCAATTCCTATGACTACTCTCAGAACTTGATGATCTGTTCTTAGTCCTATACATCTCAGCATATCTAACATTTTTCCTAACTGGTTTTATGTTTTCAGTCTTAACCACTTTAGAAGCATGTTTAACTTCTACCTTAACAACATTAGGTTTTTCCTGAACCTCTACTTTCTCATCATCAGATGTCTACTCCTCAATAGTTGGAGCATCTGAGTTCCTATCAATAGACATCTTTTCCTCAGAAAGAGATTTATCACTAGCACTCACAAAAGCATCTTCTCCCTTAACAAATTTAACAGGATTCTCACTAATCTTAACACCATATCCAGGAAATTCCATATCCTTAAACTCTTCTAAACCTGTATGAGCTAAATCTATTCCTGGTGGAGCAAACATTCCTCTAAAAGGGGGTACAACAGACTTATAACCTAAACCAGATTTAGCTTTGTTAAGTATTTGACTCTCTACAATCTTTTTAACTCCGTTTGAAGTATATTCAAGAGTGTCTACACTTAACTGGATGTTATCTTTCTCCTTTTTAAGCTTCTCTAGTTCATATACAAGTCCACTCATTTTATTTTCTTTTATTTCCAATTCCCTCTTTAAAAGACCTATCTCATCAGTAAAGTTTGACTCATTCTGTTTATAAAACACAATTTGTTCTTCTAAAACAGCTAATCCTCTTTTATGATTTGACAGACTAAAACTTATTTGATTATATTCAACTCTAAGATCATCAAACTGTTTCTTAATATTTTCATAATCTTTTAAAGCATGACGAGAGATTGAACATTTTTCAGGTTTATATACCTCAGAGTATGAGAAAGCCATCAAACCCAAGTTAGCTGGTTCCTCTTCTTCCTCCATGAAGCTCCAATCAAATCCAGCTCCATCTACAGCTACCATAGCCTAGGAAAAAGGCTCTTCAACATTTACTGTTCTCCTTGACCCTTGTTGATTCTGAAACCCTTGACCCTAGTTACTTTGTTGTCTTGGACCTCTGCATTCCCTGGCAAAGTGCCCCAACTTGTGACAATTAAAGCATTCCACCTTAGACTTATCATACCCAGCAACATCTCTTCCATTGAAGGTAATCTTATTCCCAGTCCTTTGGTAATACTTCTTAGCCCTGATGCTTATCAAAGCCAACTGCCACTTCAAATCCATAGCTTCCAAATCATCTTCAGCAATTTGAAGAAGATATTCATTAAATATCTTTGACCCACCAGACTGTTCTGATACAAATGCATATATGGTCTCATCAGTCAAGCCAGCAGTGCTAGTTTTTACACCAGCAGTGCTAACTGTTGGTATAGCAGTACCAACTGCTTCTTCATCTTCATGGTTAGAACTGTTTGAAGCAGATACAAAGGCCATATTCCCTGAACTGGAACTGGTGCTACCACTCTTCTTGACCTTTTGCTCAACAATCTTAAGATTATTGTAAAGCTCATTCATTTTCATATTCTCCAGCTCTGGTTTATTGCTCCAAACCACAACATAAGTATTCCATTTAGCAGGTAAACTGTTTAGAAACTTCATGTTGAGGTCTTCTTGAGGTATCACAATCTTCAACACAGTAAGTTGACTGATGATCTTCTAAAGCCTATTAAAGATTTGATCCAAAGTTTCATTGCTTGATGCAGTGAAGTTCTCATAACTTTGCTTGAGTAGGGTTTTCTGTGCCTTCTTGGTAGCTTCATTGCCACCAAATCTTTCCACCACTGCTTCAAAGAGAGTTTTAGCCGACTCATAATGGCTAAAGTTCAGCACTTGATCATTAGGAATTGCCATTAGTAACAAATTCCTAGCCTTCTGATCATTCTTCTTTTTGATTCTCTCCTCGTTTGTAACTGGCTCAGTGTTAAGCTTTGTGACCTTGGAACCATCAGCACGTGTTTCTTCAACAGCAACTGGTTTGAAGGAATCACCATTGATAATACTGTCCCATAATGCATAGTCCTGCACCATGAAGTATTGCTCTATCCTGAGCCGCCATAAGTCATATTCATTCTGTTTCAGCATGGGGAGTTTAGCAAGGATTGAGGTTTGAGGTGTCTCCATGTCCATCTTCTTGGATTGCTAGTGAGTAAATACTTCAAATTCTTCTAAACTCAACGTATCAAAAACCTGTCTCTGATACCACTTGACCGGATCTAAACACACACTTTGTGTTGGAGATACTTTGAGTATATACTTGATAGCACGCGGAATTTACTACCAAGTACTTAGAAGAATGTTAGTTTGTGTTTGGTGATTGATTAAGTAAAACAATAAGAACAACGATATCAACCAAACTTATCTCTTTGCTATATTGAACGATTACAATAGATCTGAATGATATGTATTTGTATTGTATGACATGTGTATAAAACCCTAATCTAAGGATCTCCTTTTATAATGTAAAGAGTCCTTTACACGTTAAACATCTAACCATATCATTCTATACAAATAAGATATTTACCATATCTTTTCTATAATTATCTTCAAACGGTTTCATCTTGATCTCTTAAGCAGTCCTAACTGTTCTTCCTTCAGCAGTCTTGACTGTCCTTGTATCAACAGTCTTAACTGTTTAAGTTTAATTCCCAACACTATCTTTCTTCTTGACGAACAGAACTGGACCTCCCCAGGGTGATGAACTTGGTATGATGAATCCTTTTTCAGAGAGTTCTGACAACTGTTCAGATAACTCCTGCAGTTCTGTTGGGGCTAATCAGTAAGGTGCTCGTGCCACGGGTGCAGCACCTGGCACTAGGTCGATCCGAAATTCGACCTGTCATTTTGGCAGGAGTCTGGGTAAGTATTCGGGGAAAACTTCTGGAAAATCTCAAACGATCGGTACATCTTCCAATCGCTTTCCCTCCGACTCCTTTTCTTCTTTTTCGGAAACCTAAGCCAAAAAGAGAAGACATCCTTTCTCAAGATGTCTCTGGACCTTCGCGTAAGAGATAAATAACCTCGAGGTACTTCGTCGGTCTCTCCTATTGCCTTCGACGATTAGAACCTCGTTCCCATAAGGTAATCGAACAATCTTCTCGTCGCAGAGAATAGTGGCATGGTATTTTGACAACCAATCCATGCCGATGATGACATCAAAACTTCCAAGTTCTACAGGCATTAGGTCAATGTTGAATGGGTGGTTCGATAGGTTTAAGGTGCAACCTCTTACAATGGTGTCTACTTTTTCTACTTTTCCATTAGCCAGCTTTACATTATATACGTTGCCTAAGGTGGTCGGGGTAATACCAAGCAATGGGCTAAAGGTAGTAGAGACAAAACTTCTATCTGCTCCCGTATCAAATAGTATAGATGCATAGCGGTTATTTAAAAGGAACGTACCCGTCACCACATTTGGGTCTTCCTGGGCTTCCACTTTGCCCACCGCGTAAACCCTGCCACGGGCTCCTGCATCATTTCCCCGATTCCCTTGGGGCACAACAGCTACTTGGTTCATACCAGCTCCTAGTTTTCTCTGATTACCCTGATTTCCTTGTTGGCCTCTGCTGCCACCATTGCCCTGTTTCTTAAGCTTCCTACATTCATTCCTATAATGCCCTTTTTCACCACAGCCAAAACACGTGATTTCGGCTTTTGGGTTGTTTGCTGGTGTAACTTGTGCTGTTGCTAGAGGTCTTGCTCTGTAATAGCGTGTCATATGTCCTACTTTCTGACACTTATTGCATTTGACTGTGCATGGACCCTTGTGATGCAACTTGCATCGATTGCAAAATGGCAAGTTTCTGGCGTAGACCTTCTTCTCTGTCGGTCCGGCAGCATACACCTTGGGAACCTCGTACCTCTTGTTCGGGTGGTTGTTATTTCAAGAATGGTCATCCCATTTCCTTTTGTTGTTCGCACCCGCTTTGATCGAATCTTCGATCACCTGATCCATCAGCTTGTTGGCTACCACCATGGTCTCGTAAAGATCCATAGCCTTGTACGTAGTGACGTTTCCCTTAATAGATTGAGGTAATCCGCCAATATACCTCTCCAACAAGCGGGTCTCAGTTTAAACCATATCAGGACACAGTAGGGCTAGTTTCTGAAAATGTTGGTTATATACTACCATGTTAGTGCCTTGCACCTTAAGATTCCAAAACTCCACCTCCAGCTTCTTCACTTCATTCCTAGGACAGTATTTCTTGAGAACCATCTCTTTAAAGCTTTCCCATGACATCGTATATGCAGCGTCATAGCCAGATGATTTCAAGTAGTTATTCCACCAAGTTAGAGATGCATCCAGAAATGTGAACGATGCAAACTTAACTCGGTCCTCTTCCAAACATCCACAAATTCGGAACACCGTCTCCAATCTTTCGATCCATCGGACCAGCACAACTGCTCCTTCAGTACCACCAAAACCTCCAGTCATTATTTTCCGGAAGTCTTGATATGTACAACCACAAGCATTATTGGTTGCAGGTCTCGAGTTGCCAACATCCGTTGTGGAGTTGTTTGCTGTAGCCAGTGCTGCTGCCACGCATTCTTCCATGAGTTGATTGAGCATGGCTCGATTTACAGGTGGGGCTGCTGCCTCAGCTCTAGTGGGGCCTTGGTTTGCAGGTTGTGCACGAGTGGTTCTGGTTACTTTCTTCAGAGGCATTTTGCTGTATAAAAAGGATAGAGATAATCAAGATTTGAAGAATTGGCACAAGTGTAACGTATATGGGTAAGATTAATTTTAAGAATGATAACATAATAGAATAGTCGATCAAGCTCGTCATATATTAGAATAATATTGTGTATACAAAATCTCAAGCTCGAATATCTAAGAAATAGCACAAGTTTTTCGATTACAGATAAATGACTACTACTACCACTAACTGGCAACTACCCAGTTTAGGGGGGATACATCTTAACTCCTAACACTAAAACCCATCATGTCTAATGCGTAGCTGCTCCACCTCCTATGCCATCCGAGCTATAATGGTATCCAGATTACCTACCCTAGTCTCCAGCTGCACAATGCATCTCCTTGACGCCAATACCTCCCTACAGTCCTCATGCTCAGCTCTCGTGACCCTAGCCATAACTGACTCTAGCTCATGCATCCGATGCTAGTTGGTCCACTCGGCATCCCATACCCTAGCCTGGTCTCTCCCTACATCACCCAATCTCTGACGAACTCCTGCAAGTTCCCTACTAACTTGCTCGTCTCGTCTCCCTAATCTCTCTAACTGGTCAGAATAGACATCTAACAAGTTTCCCTGAGCACCCAACTGGACTAAAAATTTGGTGACATCATCTTCCTCCTCCTCTGCCATTGGTGAGACAGCAGGTGGAGGGGAAATCGGTATGGATGGAGATGGTGGCACAAATGAAGGTGAAGATGGATCATAGGTGGGACTATTCGCCTGAAGTGGAGTGTTATGAACACACTCAATATCCTTCCATACTTCACCATTAATCTCACAAGTGACCAGAGCCTCACCCCCGGCTTGTAATCTAGCAGCTCTCAATCGTAACCCGAGAGGCATATCCCTGTCCTCTCCCATAATCTAAGTAGCTCTAGAGCTCTGTCCTATCCCAAATGTACTAGGCACTTCCTCCACAATTCCTTTTTCGTGCCGTGGCTCAGCTGGTGCAACATCTTCAGGAATAGGGTCTGCCACTGGCTCTTCCTCAGGATCCTCCTCAGGATCTTCCTCCGGATCTTCTTTCGGATCCTCTTCTGGCTCTTCTTCTTCCTCTTTTTCTTCTGTTGAGTATGAGTCATCGGCCCTCCTGAGCCTTTGACAAGGTGGTGAATGATCTGGGGATGATGCTGGTGAAAGAGATACTAGGGTGGTAGAGGTACCCGTATAGATAACTTGGGCTCTCTTCTGTGATAACTCGGGCTCTCTTCTGGGATGGTGATAGAAAATCTGAGTACCGCATCCGATAACCAGGAACTCTCATGCGTGTAGTACGGTGGATTGGAAGAGTATGGACATATGAAGCAGGCTGTGTAGTATGATCAGTAGGCTGGATGGGTATAGGGTTGGTAGCAGGTGTAGGCAATGTTGCAGTGAGTGTAGGCTCGAGTAGATCGGGGTCCGATGCATTGTAGGCTTGCAGCACTTGCATGTATGGATCGTCTGAATCTGGTGAGATCGGAGGAATAGGATGGGAAGACATAGTCTGTGACAAGAAATGGTATATGTGTGTAAGTATATCGGAACAATAACTAGTGTGGGTCAAGTGTACATAGATATATACATATAATACTTATAGTACACTTAATAAGTCAAAAATCATAACATGCAGTCAAGTCCAATAAACATCAAGCAAAATGGCAAGCAAGGCAAGTGGCGGTCGTAGGGACTTGTTTTTATAAAAATGGTTATAGTTTAGGGTTTATATGTACCTAGTTCTCTATAACCTGGGCTCTGATGCCAATCTGTAACACCCCCAAAATTTAACAGTCGCGGAAGCATACAGAACTTTGAGGGTGCTACGTTGCGTAGATTGGAAATCACAACACAAGGTAAACAAAGAACGGAATACATACTCCGTTTTAATTAAAACAACATTTAGAGTTTACAAAAGATAATTCATTGTTTAGATAAAATTTAGGCCCATTGAATACAGTGGTCCCTTATAAAAACATGTCTCAAATTAATTGCCATTTCTTCAGAAAAGGTCCATGACCCTTGCCTTGACAAATCCTTGCCATAACAAATCAAATTACACACCTAAGAAAAACATGCTAAAAGTCGGCAAAAAGTTGGTGAGTTCATATGTTTAATTTAAAAGCATCAAATAGTTAATTTGGACCAGCATGATCATTACAACACATATAATGTCATACAAAAGTTTCTATCGCGCTAGCACTAAGTTCATGCAACCGAAGCTCGACAGTTTAGTGTGCTACTCTATAACACATAAATAATAGTCAAGGGGCCCTTAGCGAGTGTTTAACCCAATACACTTGAAGTCCGACTTGCTATACGTCCGCGTTGACCTGTCTGGCCAACCGAACGGGGGAGTCACCCCAATAGATCTATTTAAAGCAATCTCGCTTCCCAAAAGGAACTAACGGCTCATGAAAATCGGCATGATAGTGGGTTCTAGGGCTTAGGCTAACTACACAATAGTTTTGAAAAAAAAAGTTATACTATTGTAGTCCATAAAAAGATTTGTATGTTTCTCACCTCATATTTGTGAAACAAGTATAAATAAAACGGGGCTATAAACTCACTTTTAATGGCCTGAACAGTGAATGTTGTGAAATTAAGGAGTGCGCGACACCAACACACAACCTAGATTAAATAACCATATCTTAGTTTCTAGTATTAATTCAAGTCCTTTCATAATTTAGTTTCAATGTTTTAAAGTGTTTATGTTGTTGTCACTTGTGTGGCGATGGTATGTGTGAAAACACATACCTTTATTTGACCAAAATGAGACCAAAACGACCAAAAAACTAACCATAAATGCCAAAGATATATGTGTTTTTGTGTTTGTGATTGTGCTGGTACGGATATGTGAAAATTGGATAAAAAGAAAGGCAAAAAGACAAAACGAGCACGGGATTTGGAAAGAGGAATAAAAGCCGAGGCCGGGGAAGCAATTTTCAAGTTTGGATCACAATTGAGCTCAAAATGTCAACATCAGACCTTGAAGAATAATCATTTGTCAAAAATAGCCCTTGGATAAATTTACAAGATCAGCCCTCACCTTTGCATTAATGGCAAAATTGGTCCTTTTAACTTTAAACCTAAAATCTATTAAAACTCTAAATCCTAATCCAAACCGGTCCACCAAAGCCCAACCCACCTTTATCCTAACCCGGTTCCCACAAAACCCATCCCATCTATTATAACCCAAACCCAAGTCAAAGAGGAATTAATACCCGGTCAAACACAGAAGCAAAAGGGCGGGTAAAACAGCTTTTCACTGTTCATCACCCCCAACCTCTTTTACCCTGCACCTAAAGCTTTTACCTGTACTTAAATGTTCTAGAAGGTCTGACACAAGGGAATGACACGTTGGCAGCTATAAAGCCTCTGATTGGTCAAGACACATCATTTCAAGATCCAAGGGCTGAGATTAGTACGGATGACAAGGCAAATGATCAAAGGGCTGAGGATTGGTGATCAAGAAGCTTCTGAAACCCTAGCTTGAGGCCTATATATACCAGCTCTCCTCACTCATATAGGATCATCTAGGAGTAGGATAATTTAGTGTAATTTTTAGGTCGAAGTGTGTTGGGTTTTGAGACGCTACTGCTCAGAATGGATACTACTTCTTATTATGCTAAATGGAAAATACACTAAGTATGATTCTACTGCTGGGCTTAATCATACTACTGCTGGTGTATTTATTATACTGCTGGAGTTACTGAAGAGATCAAGAAAATAAGCTAAGTGGATACTACTGCTAGGCATCGAAGATACTACTGCTAGAGTTAGTATTCTGCTGCTTATTAGATAACTATGTATAGTATGTTTGGATGATTATAGAATAGATACGAAAAGATTATTCTTGTATAGAAAGTTATTGTAACCGACTAGGACTCCTTAGTCTATAAAAGGAGGATCTAGGGTTAGGGATTAGTATGTATTGTAGGCGTATTCGAATCACTTCAAGGTTTTGTAACCCTGTTACTTTTGAGTAACCGTATTAATATATTGAAGTGTTTATTGAGAATTCGTTTGTGTTAATTAATAATTCTTCTTAAGATTAAGTATTAGATTCCACAGAGTACTTAATAATCATTCAAGAATAGTTTCTGTACCTATTGTTTTAGATCTATATCTAAGATAATTAACAAGATCAATAGCTCAACTGGGATCAACAAGTGGTATCAGAGCTTGTGATCTAGAAACTGATATCGAGAAGAATTTTTGTTAATTAAGATTTGTTCATCATCACCTAAAGCAATGGATTCTGAATCTACTCATATGGTGACTGCTTCTAAAGTTACTATGCTTAAGCCTAATGAGTATGAACTCTGGAAGATGCGAATTCAGCAGTACATAAAGATGCTTGACTACTCCATGTGGGAAGTCATTCAGAATGGAGATACTTTACCTGCCAAGGCTACTGATGGGACACTTTTACCCATTAAAACTAATGAGGAGAAGGCTTAGAGGAGGTTGGAAATTAAAACTCATAGTATCCTCATGATAGGGATACCCAATGAATACCAATTGAGTTTTAGTAACATTCAGACTGCTAAGGCCTTGATGGAAGCCATTGAACTTGGATTTGGTGGGAATGAAGCCACCAAAAAGTCAAGGAAGAACTTGCTAAAGCATCAATTTGAGACCTTTGTGGCCTCAAGTTCTGAAAACATTGATGCTACTTATGATAGATTGCAGAAGCTAGTAAGTCAATTGGCTCTCATGAAGGTACCAGTGCCTCAAGAAGACATCAATCTCAAGTTTCTAAGAAGCCTATCATCTGAGTGGAACATGCATACTGTGGTCTGGAGGAACAAGGAGGACTTTGAGAAGATGAGTTTGGATGACTTGTATAATAATCTGAAGGTGTATGAGTCTGAAGTCAAAGGATCATCCAGTTCATCTTCTAGTGCAAATAACCTAGCTTTTATGTCTTCAAACAACAAGGGTTCTGGTAGCCCTCAAGAAAACTATTATGCTGCTGGGCATGTAGTTTCTGCTGCTAGTACAAATAGTGACAACATCAGTGATGCTGCTATTTGTGCCTTTTTGGCTGATCTCACCACAAGTACTTCTGTTACTGATCAGGACTTGGAACAAATAGATCCTGATGATCTTGAGGAGATTGATTTGAAGTGGCAGATGGCCATGCTTACAATGAGGGCTAGGAGATTTCTGAAGAAGACTGGTAGGGAACTCAAGTACATAGGACAAACCAATGTGGGGTTTGACAAGTCCAAGGTCGAGTGTTATAACTGTCAGAGAAAGGGACATTTTGCAAGGGAGTGCAGAGCACCCAAGAAGAACAGAGAGAATGTAAGGAAGGTTCCTATTGAAGAAGTCAAGACTACATCATCTCTGGTTTCTTGTGATGGCTTGGGAGAGTATGATTGGAGTGATCAAGCTGAAGAAGGACCAAATGCTACTTTTATGGCTGAAGAAGGACAGTAGGGACACAATTTTGCTTTGATGGCTTATGCTTCTTCATCATCTGGTTCAGACTCTGAGGTATCTAATGAGTCTACTTGTTCATTTAAATCATGCATAGATACTGTTGAGGAACTCAAGTCTAGGACTGAGAGTTTAAGAGTTGAAGTTGAAAAACTAAAACTTGATAACTTAGGGTATAAATATGGTCTAAAATCAGTAGAAGATAGACTTGATTTTCTTAAGCAAAATGAGCTAGAGTATGCTGATAAAATTCATATTCTAGAAAGTGAGCTTATTAAGAAAAATTGTGAGATTAATGTGCTAAACAAAAAGGCTAGAGGAAGCAGAACAAACTAAAGATATAGCCTTATCTGAGAAAGAGAAACATGTTGTTAGGGTAGAGAAACAAAAATTTGCATCTGATCTAGTCAATAAGTCAATTGAAAGTCAATTAATGAGAAGAGGGAGTGGCTTAGGGTACAATGAAGTAGCTCCCCCAGTCAAAAGTGCCTTTGCACTTCTTAGGAAGGAATTGTCTTTCATAACTGAGATAGATGCAAAACCTGTAGGTGAAACCAGTGAATCAAATAATGAAACACCTGATAGAACTTATGCATCTAAGGTAGAGAAGAAATTGTCTGATACCTTAATCATTGAAGATTGGGTGTCAGATAGTGGAGATGAACAGATTGAGTCAACGCCCAAGGCTAAAAAGGAAGTAACTACTAAACCAGTTGACTCTAAAGCTAAACATGTTGAATTTATAAAACCTGTGTTAGGTAGTAGTATCTCTAGGAAAATGGCTAAATTTGATGAAAAACCTAGAGAATATCCTAGGAAAACTAATAACTTGCCTAGAGGAAACCAAAGAAATTGGAACAGCCTAATTTCACAAAAGTTAGGTAGTGATTTTGAATTGGTCAAAAAAGCTTGTTATAGTTGTGGTAGTTTTGAGCATCTTCAGGAAGATTGTTACTACTACCAAAAACCTGTATGGAACCAACACACTAGGGTGAACTATAAGAATTTTGCTAAAAAGACTCACCCACTTCCTAAAAGAAACATGGTTCCTAGGGAAGTTTTACTGAGAAATGGTGCTACTAGGACAATTACTACTGCTGCACCAAAAAGGCCTAATCAAATGAAAACAGAGGTTTCTACTGCTCAGGCAAAAGTAGTTTCTACTACTGAGCCAAAAGTAGTAACAGACACTGTTGTGGGCAATCACTTTTATGCTGTTAAGGCCTCAGCTTGCTGGGTCTGGAAACCTAAAATCAAGGTTTTAGATCATGTTCTCAGACACAACAGTGCATCAATGGACTTGAAGAAATTTGATTATGTTGATGCACAAGGCAGATCCAAGTCAGTGATGGCTTGGGTCCCCAAGAGAAACTAACTCTCTTACTTTATGTGCAGGGCAATATACAAGATGAGCTAAAGGATAAATGCATTTTTGATAGTGGATGCTCTGGACATATGACTGGTGACCAAAGCAACCTGGAAGATTTTAAAGCCTTTGATGGTGGCTATGTTGCTTTTGGTAATGATCCTAAAGGTGGAAAGATTATTGGTAAAGGTACTATTAGAACAGGGAAATTGGATTTTGAAAAGGTATACTTTGTAAAAGGGCTTAAGTTCAATCTTTTTAGTGTCTCACAAATGTGTGACAAAAAGAATTTTGTTCTTTTTACAGACACTGAATTTCTTGTCTTATCTCCTGATTTTAAGTTGCCAGATGATCAATCTGTGCTACTTAGAGTCCCTAGAACAGACAATATATACAGTGTGGACATAAAGAACATAATTCCCAAAAGAGATTTAACTTGTCTATTTGCAAAGGCCACCAATGATGAATCCAAACTTTGGCATAGAAGGCTTGGCCATTTAAATTTCAAAACTATAAATAAATTGGTTAAGGGAAACCTTGTCAGAGGTTTACCTTTAAAAGTTTTTGAAAAACCTGAAACCTGTGTTGCTTGTCAGATGGGAAAGCAACACATAGCTTCTTGTAAGTCCAAAGTGGTGAACTCTATTTCTGAGCCCTTATATATGTCGCATATGGATCTGTTTGGGCCAACTTATGTGAAAAGTTTGAATAAGAAAATGTATTGCCTAGTTGTCACAAATGACAATAGTAGATTTACTTGGGTTTTCTTTCTAGCAACTAAGGATGAGACTTCTGGTATCCTTAAGGCTTTCATAACAAGAGTAGAAAACCTAGTTAATCACAAAGTTAAGGTAATCAGATGTGACAATGGAACTGAGTTTAAGAATAATGTGATAAATCAGTTCTGTGTTGAAAAGGGTATTTTAAGACAGTTTAGTGTGGCTAGAACTCCTCAACAAAATGGTGTTGCTGAGAGGAGGAATAGGACATTAATTGAGGCTGCTAGGTCTATGTTGTCTGAGTCAAAATTACCCACTACTTTTTAGGCTGAAGCAGTTAACACTGCTTGTTTTGTGCAAAATAGGAGTAAGGTAGTTAAGCCTCATAACAAGACCCCTTATGAATTGTTGCATGGTAGGAAACCTATGATAGATTTCTTAAAACCATTTGGGTGTCCTGTTGCTATCTTAAATACAATTGATAATCTAGGCAAGTTTGATGAGAAAGCAGATGAAGGTTTCTTTGTTGGATACTCTACCAATAGTAAAGCTTTTAGAGTATACAATAAAAGAACTAAGCATATAGAAGAAAACCTGCATACTAGGTTTAGTGAAACCATATCTAATGTTACAGGGAATGGACCAGAATGGCTGTTTGACATTGATTCATTAACCAAAAGTATGAATTATGAGCCAGTGATTGCAGGTACAACTAACAAATCTGCAGGTACACAAGCTAATTCCAATGCAGGTACATAAGCTAAGAAGAATGAATCTGCAAAGGAGTTTGTGTTGATAGAGAAATGGAAGCTTGATCAAATTTTCAAGGCCAAAGAGAAAGAGGGCAAAAGTTCACAAGATGATGTTGTTCATAAAGATGTAGAAAGTGGGGATAAACCTTCTAATGCTGAAAAGGTGGTTAATGAAGGACCACAAGTTGCTGATGATGTGCAGAACAAGACTAGCAGTAGTAACTTTAATTCTGCTGCTAAGCCAAAAAAGACTACTGCTAAGCCTTTTGATTCTACTGCTGCACCAAGATTTTCTGCTGCTGACACAG
The DNA here is from genome assembly GCA_021014915.2 of Artemisia tridentata subsp. tridentata. NCBI lineage: Eukaryota > Viridiplantae > Streptophyta > Magnoliopsida > Asterales > Asteraceae > Artemisia > Artemisia tridentata. The sequence continues at coordinate 506,080,162 of CP139508.1, forward strand.
ATAGAAGATCTTTTGATGATGTTAACTATCCAAATGATCCTGATATACCTGGATTAGTTAATATCTATGAAGACACTGATGATGAGGCTTTGGATGGGTTTGGTGCAGAGGCTGACTTAAACAATATGGAGAATGCAATACATATCAGTCCTATTTCAACCACCAGAATACACAAGAATCATCCAAAGGAGCAAATTATTGGAGATGTTCATTCTGCTGTTCAAACAAGAAGTAAAACAAAAGGTTTAAGAGATTTGATTGATCAAGGGTTATTTGCTCAATCTCTTCATCAGAGAAATAGCCACAAGGATCTACAGAATTGTATGTTTGCTTGTTTTCTGTCACAAGTGGAACCCAAGAATGCCTACAAAGCTTTACAAGATGAAAGTTGGGTTGAAGCTATGCAAGAGGAGTTGTTGCAGTTTAAGCTTCAAGAAGTCTGGACATTGGTTGATTTGCCTTCTGGGAAAAAGGCAATTGGTACTAAATGGGTGTTCAGATGCAAAAGAGATGAAAGAGGAATAGTGATCAAAAACAAAGCAAGATTGGTGGCTCAAGGATACACTCAGGAAGAGGGAATTGATTATGATGAAGTATTTGCACCTGTAGCAAGGGTAGAGGCTATCAGACTATTCTTGGCATTTGCTTCATTCAAGAACTTCACTGTGTATCAAATGGATATGAAGAGTGCTTTCTTATATGGGACAATTGATGAGGAAGTATATGTCTCCCAAGCACCTGGTTTTGAAGACCCTAATTTTCCTGATAGGGTTTACAAGGTGGAGAAAGCATTGTATGGTTTACATCAAGCTCCTAGAGCTTGGTATGACACCTTATCAAAGTATTTGTTAACCAATGGTTTTAGCAGGGGAACCATTGACAAGACTTTGTTCATCAAGAAAGACAAAAAGGATATCTTATTAGTATAAGTATATGTGGATGATATCATTTTTGGGTCTACAAACAAGGTGTTATGTGAGGAATTTGAGAAGCTCATGCATAGCAGATTTCAGATGAGTTCTATGGGGGAACTCAATTTTTTTCTGGGGCTTCAAGTTAAGTAGAAGGCAGATGGGATATTCATCAGCCAAGACAAGTATGTGGCTGATATTTTGAAGAAATTTGGCTTTTCTGATGTGAAACCAGCAAAGACAACCATGGAGTCCAACAAACCTCTGATCAAGGATGAAGATGGGGAATAAGTTGATGTGCACTTATACAGATCAATGATTGGTTCATTGATGTATCTAACTGCTTCAAGGCCGGACATTATGTTTGTTGTGTGTGCTTGTGCCAGATTTCAAGTGACCCCTAAAGTTTCTCACTTGAATGCTGTGAAGAGGATTTTTAGGTATTTAAGGAGTCAAACTAGGTTGGGCCTTTGGTATCCTAAAGATTCACCTTTTGATCTGGTGGCATACTCAGATAGTGATTATGCTGGAGCAAGTTTGGACAGAAAATCAACTACTGGAGGTTGCCAATTTCTTGGCCATAGGTTGATCTCATGGTAATGCAAGAAACAGACTGTGGTGGCTAATTCAACAACTGAAGCTGAGTATGTAGCTGCTTCAAGTTGTTGTGGATAAGTGCTCTGGATTCAGAATCAATTGCTAGATTATGGGTATACCTTTATGAACACCGAAATTTACATTGATAATAACGGTACAATGTGTATTATTAAAAATCCTGTTTTTTATTAAAAAAAAACATATTGAGATAAGACATCACTTTATAAGAGATTCTTTTGAAAAGAAATTAATTTAAATTGTTAAAATCTATACTGGCAATAATGTTGCAGATTTGCTCACAAAAGGTTTTGATGTGGGTAGATTTCAATTTTTAATTGCTAGTATTGGAATGGTCAATCTTTGAAAATTCTTATCTCTTTGTGTTTTTGTAATGTTTTGTAAGGATTTGTACTGTTATTAGTCAATAAAGTTGTTTCTACTGCTTGCTAAGTGTTGCTAGTTCTGCTGTTAGTTATATTTGGTTCTACTGCTTGTTGATTATAGAACTGCTAAGTATAACTATGGATTGTGATTATTGTGGTATATTCTTTCTTGTGTTTTTGTGGTTTTGGACTAATCTTTTGCAGGAAAAGTCAAAGGGGAAAGCTTATCTGATGAGAAAAAGATGTTTGAGAAGATCAGCAGACATTCTACTGCTAGTGAAAAAGTTTCTGCTGCTAAGCAAAACTTTTGCTTGGTTTGAAAGTTAAGGGTCGGTTTTGTAAATTTGGCGCGTATAAAACCTAATTCGATCCGAAGGGCCTTAAAACCTAATTGGATCTCACAATTAACTTTGTGCGCCCAAAATTAACTTTATTTCAAACCCTCACACACCTTTTAACATCTGATTTGAAAAATCCCCAAAATCAAAACCCTAATTCACAATGTCGCAAAGAACATTTTCTGAAAGTCACAATCAGGTTGCTTTTCTTGAAAAGCCCAAGGATGCTGAAGGTTTTTTTGAGGTAATCGACTTTCTTAATGCTACTCACATAAGGTATGCATTAACAGCAAACCCTACCATATACATTTCCCACATTGAAAAGTTCTGGTCTACTGTTAAGATCAAAACTAAAAATGGGGAAGAATATTTAAAGGCCAAGGTAGAAGGCCACAAGGTAGTTATTTCTGAAGCATCTGTAAGGGAAGCTCTTCACTTTGTAGATGATGAAGAAATAACTTGTCTTGAAAATACTGTCATTTTTGAGGAACTTGCAAACATGGGGTATGAGAAGAAAAATAACAATTTAAAATTTTGTAAAGGTCTTTTCTGTCCCCAATGGAGATTTTTGATTCATACCCTTCTCCATTGTCTAAGTCCTAAAACATCAGGTTTGAATGAGTTCAGTACAACTCAAGCATCTGCTTTGATTTGTCTGGCCAAAGGACAACCTTTTAATTTTTCGGCTATGATAATGGATGGGTTGAAAAAGCATGTTCAAGGAAAACATTACATTTACCCAAGATTTTTGCAACTCATTTTTAATAATCAAATTTCAAATCTTAAGGTACATAAAAGGAAATTTCTTTGTCCTGTGCTTAAACAAAAATTATTTTCATATTTGAAAAAGGATGGCAAAGATTTTTCTGGAACTGTGACACCATTATTTCCTTATATGTTGTAACTAGTTCAAAATCAGGGTGGAGTAGAAATCCCAACTACTTCCCAAAACACACCCAATTTGGAAACATCAACTCCTCAACATGAAAAGACCCGAACACCTAGGACTTCACCAAATAAGAACACTGAGCAACCTCAGGCCAGTGTTAGGATGGATGCAGATGAGGCTGTCATAGGTGTGGGTGGTGACATGATGGAAGAGTCTAACACTACTGCTTCTGGCTTAATAGCTGGGCAGGAAAGTGTTAACATAAGTAAGACCTCAACCATGGAAAAATCTACTGTTGAAGGTTCTCATGAACCAGAAACAGAGGATGGAAACCCCAGCCAAATGGCAAACAAGGGGGGCTCAGATGATCAAACCAGGTTTGATACTGAGTTTGGACCCATTGATTCACCTCTCAGAGAAGGTAATACATCCCGAAGTGATGAGGGTAGGACTGCAACAAAGGAATTGATGGATACTCAAAATGTACAAAATAAATCAATGAATTGATGGAAATAAATCAATGATGAGGATAGCATGAAATAAATCAATGAATTGATGGAAAGATGTACCAAATTAGAATCACAAGTTCTTGATCTCGTACAAACAGTCAAAACTTTGAAGATGAGAGTTAGGCATTTGGAAGGTGAGAAGAGGTCAAGAACTAGGGCATTCAAAAGACTAAAGAAAGTGGGGAGACCACAAAGGGTTAGCTCTTCTGAAGACCTAAGTTTGGGGGAGGATGCTCCCAAACAAGGGAGGAAAGAGACAAAGACTTCAGGGGAGGCTGAGCCACATGTTGAAGGTGTTGTTCATGATGAAGGTGTTGCTGATGTGGATATAGATTCTGGTGAGAATGATGATTTTGTGGTAAAAAATCAATATGGTAATGAGGCTGTGATTGATAAAGGGAACCAAGAGCAGATTGGTGAGAAATTAAAGAGTTTGAATGCAAAGCAGTTGATTAAACACACTGATGTGATGGTAGAAAGTATTAAAGGTTTGGGTAATGCTGCTGCTAATGCTCAAGTTGAATCTGCTGCTGGTGAAAGTGTTGAAAAGATAGCTAAGGGTGATTCTGCTGCTGGATCAGAATATTCTGCTGCTGGTGTTAAAGATCCTACTGCTGAGCCAGAGCAAGTTCCTACTGCTGAATTGGATGATGATATAAGCTTAGCAGAAGAAATAATCCAATTGAAACAATCACAACCATATAAAACACAATCACCTAAACCAAAACCAACATCTGAACCACAACCAACATTTGAAACACAACCACAACCACAACCTGCTGCTAGACCACCTGTGAAAGGAGTAACCATTAGAGAACCTATCCCAACCAAGAAACCTACTCAGTCACATACATATACTGGAAAAGGCAAAGGAAAAATGACTGAAGAACCTGAGTCTTATCCTGATGATGTTCCTTTTGAGTTTTGGCCAAGAGATCTTCAAGAAAAGTATGATGCAGAAGCTGCAAGGAAATATCAAGCTGAGTATGAGGAAGAACATCAAGCAGAACTTGAAAGACTAAGAAAACATGAAGAAGATGAGGCCAAAACAAAAGCTGTATTGGATTCTTGGGATGAGGAGAGGATAAGGTGTGAAGCAGACATGGAGTTGTTAAAGCAAGTTAAGGAGGAAATACAAGAAACCTTTACTGATGAAGGAAGGGATAAGTGGTTAAAGGAATTCACAGCTAAAAGAAGGAAATGGTTTCTTGATCAGAGAAAGAAGAAAAAGATGCTCAAACCACCAACTGTCAAGCAAATAAGAAATTTTCAGGAGCATTACTTGAAGAATATGAAGGGTTGGAAGCTTGTTTAGTTGAAGCCATACACAGATGATGAAGTTCAAAAGAAGTTTGAGAGTGCTAAAAGAGAGTTTGAGAATTTCATGCCAATGGGGTCTGAACTTGAAAAGGAAATTGTTAAAAAGAGGTTTAAGAAGGTGGAGAAACCTGAGATTGAAAAAGAAAAGGTGGAAGAAAAGAAAGAAAAGGTTGTGAAGGAGGAAGAAATAGAGGGTTCTGGTATTGGTGTAAAAAGAACTGGCAGAGTATTGAAGAGTGTTGGAAGGAAGAAGAGAAAGACTAATTCTAAAGTAATTATGGAAAGTTCTGAATCTGAGAGTGAAGAAACAAAGAAAATAGAGCAATCAGAGCAGTTCTACAAGTAAACAATTGAGTTACAACAAATGACTAAAATTGTGGATAATGATGATGATACATTTGTTGATACTGCTCCTTTACATTCTAAAGCTCCTATTACTGGATGGAAGGCTGGATATGATGATAAGAAGATTCCTTGGTTTGAGATCTGCAGAGTTGGTGGAAGAACTCAAAGTTTTAAGTCATTTTCTCAAATGCTCAAAAACATTGATAGAGAAGATTTGGTGAACTTGTGGGGATTAGTCAAGAACAAATATGGAGATACTAGGCCACAAGATGAGATTGATAGAGTACTCTGGGGAGATCTAAAGATCATGTTTGAAGTCTATTCTAATGACAGAGTGTGGATGGAATAGGGCAGAAGTACTAAGATTACTCTTTGGAGATTGTATGAGTCATGTGGAGTTCACAATGTAGTAATGCAGGGAGGACTTCAAATGTACATGCTGGTAGAAAAGGATTACCCTCTGGCTAAGTCTACGCTTAAGATGATGGTTGAAAGTGATATTAGCCTTCATGTTGATCGTTGGTGTCAAATGGTTATTGATCTTATCAGAAAGATGCAAAGAAAACTATATGGGCAGGATTATGGGAGAAAGAAGAAGAAGTGAGTGTTTGGAAGCATCCTCCTGGTGAAGGTTTAAGGCTTAAAAGAAACTTGATGATTTTGGGAGAAAATATCAAGTTTAGGGGAGGATTGTTGGGTTTTGAGATGCTGCTGCTCAGAATGGATACTACTTCTTATTGTGCTAAATGGAAAATACACTAAGTATGATTCTACTGCTGGGCTTAATCATACTACTGCTGGTGTATTTATTCTATTGCTGGAGTTACTAAAGAGATCAAGAAAATAAGCTAAGTGGATACTACTGCTAGGCATCGAAGATACTACTGCTAGAGTTAGTACTCTACTGCTTATTAGATAACTATGTATAGTATGTTTGGATAATTATAGAATAGATACGAAAAGATTATTCTTGTATAGAAAGTTATTGTAACCGACTAGGACTCCTTAGTCTATAAAAGGAGGATCTAGGGATAGGGATTAGTACGTATTGTAGGCGTATTCGAATCACTTCAAGGTTTTGTAACCCTGTTACTTTTGAGTAACCGTATTAATATATTGAAGTGTTTATTGAGAATTCGTTTGTGTTCATTAATAATTCTTCTTAAGATTAAGTATTAGATTCCACATAGTACTTAATAATCATTCAAGAACAGTTTCTATACCTATTATTTTAGATCTATATCTAAGATAATTAACAAGATCAATAGCTCAACTGGGATTAACAAAGTGTAATTTTTAGGTTAAGTCTTAGGGTAAAATTAGCTTTAGCTTATTGTTTTTCGCTTAATTGTAATCTCTTTCAACATTGTAATCAAGTTTCAGTTATAAATAAAGTTTCCTTTTCATTTTAATGAGTTTGCAATTTACTTTTAAGTTTTTTTTATAATTCTCAATTATGGTTGATTAAGCTCTCAAAAGCTCTTTTACTGTTTCATTAGTCTAATATAATCTCTTTATAGCTTTTTGTGTACTTATCATTGTTATTCCTGTTTTAAATACAAAAACTCAAAAAAAAATAAGAAAAATTATCAAAAAAATAAAAAATAAGCTTCAATGGTTGATTAAAGCTTCCATAAGCTCTTTTTCTGTTTAAATAAGCTTATATACGCTCCTCATAGCTTATTGTGAGCTTTTTAGTGTTTAATTCTGTTTTAATTCCAAATAATTTAAAAAAGTCAACAAAAGTCAAATAAGCTATTTGTGGATGATAAGCCAGACCTGGAAGGGCTTATTGCTGTTACTAGCTTGTCTTTTGACAAGCTAGAGCTTGTAGAGTAGCTCCGCAAGCATATTTTGCCCTGTTTGTGCAAGGGCTTTGTAAGTTTCCATTTAATTTCATCTCTTATTGCATACTGCTTATTCAGCTTATTCTAGTGCTTATTTGATTTGTTTCTGTCTTGTTTTGCTTATTTTTACTGTTTATTGCTTAAAGTGTAGTGTTTATCTCTTTTGTTGTCATTTTGCCTAAAATTCATCAAAAATACAAAAATATTGCATATTAGGTTTAGCTTATTATCGTGCTTATTTTTCAGTCAAAGTAGTTTTAATTAAGTCATTAAGTCATTTTAGTAAAGTTTCAATCAACTTCTCTCAGGTTTTCAAGCTTAATCAGTTTTAAAATTAAAACAGTTAGGTATAAAGGGGTGTTTGGCATAAGCTTTCAAAATGGGTCAAAAGAAGTTTTTACTGTTCATAGGTTATCTAGCAAACTTGATTCTGGTCTAAATCAGTCATTTAAGGTTAAGTTTTGTTGACTTGAGTTTATCTTTGTAACACCCCGACCCGAGAAGGGTAAAGATGTCACAATGCTATGGTTTCACATCATAACAAGTAATAATAAAACAGCGGAAGTCTTAACATTAAACCAAAGATAATAAGCCAACAAGACTTATATAAAGTTCAACAAGACAAATGAAAAGAAATAAATGAAGTACTTAAAAATTCAAGAGCTAATCAAGGCAAAACAAGTCTAAAATTTAAATGGTAGAACTAAGATACTAAGGTCCATGCTTCACTCAAAGTTGCTCTCATCCCAAAGCAAAACCCAGCTTCCTAGCTTAAATACCTGCCGCAGGAAAAAGAAAATGCGGCTGAGCTACGAGAGCTCAGTGAACAGATATAACGATAACAAGCAGTAATAAAGGGTAACGAAATGTAAATGTAATGAAGGTTATCAAGAGTAAAGGCATAGGAATAAGGTAAAGGATAGATGTAAACTAAAGTGTCATAGGTTCATGTCATAAAGTGCAGGAAAATAGAAATCCCCTACGAGCCCAGAACAAATCATACCAAGTAAACAAGTATACATGTATACGGAGGGGTGACCTCGGTATGCCAAGTATAATATGAGGGGATACCTCCAAGGGTTGGAGTTGCAAGCTCCCAAGAGATGAAAGACGTGTATCGCACACACCCATCAGTCATCTAATATACAAGTAATAAAATCAAACAAGTCAAGTCAAGTACAAATCTAGGATGCATCCATGCGCCCCTGTAGGCTGCCACAATGTCTTCATCTACGTGTACAAGTAAAATATCAAGTCATGGCAGGGACGGGATAGGAAATCACTTTCCTACCCAAAAGTCAAGTCACTGGTGCATCAATTACAAGGACATGAAACCCTCATGCCTAGTATGGCTCGTAGTCTCAAACTGTGGGTCAAGGTCAAGGTCAAGTTTACAAGTCAAGTTCACGTTTCAAGTTCATGTTTCAAGTTCATGTTTACATATCAATGGGTTCAATTCAAGCTTTAGTTCAAGTAAGTTATATCCATATTTAAATCAAGTTCAAAGGCAAGGTTCATATCAGGGTTCATGACAAAGGTTCAAGGCAAGATTCAAGCAAAAGGTTCAAGACAAGGGTTCAAATGGAAAGGTTCAATACTAAGGTTCACGAAACAAGGGGAACATAGCAATGGCTTTGGGGAATCTTAAACGAATCAAAACAAAAGATCAAGAGAAACGAAGGCTCCTTACAAGAAGGGCAGAATATCTGTACCTTATTACGAAATGCAAAGATGAACAAGAAAATAGCAAACACTGAGAGGCTCAAGACCTCTCCTTCTTCACACCTAAAGGAGTAGAAGAGCGTTATAAACGGTTCTTAATTTCTTATTTAGCTTGCCTTTCCATTTTAAGTAACTTTCCATTTTTAGCAGGTTTCCATTTTTAGTAAGTTTCCACTTTTAGAAAGTTTCCTTACTATAAAGTAGGTTAATTCATAATTAAGCATATTATGGGAATGAGGTATATTTTATCAAGTTATGATAGTTTAGGGTTAAATATGATAACCTTTCATAATTTAGGGTTTTATTTGTAAATATAACAAAGTTAAAGGTCTAAAGTGAAAGTATTGAAAATTATTCATTCAAATCCATTATTTAACCATGTATATTATTTAGTACCTCAAGTTTGCCAATTTTACATTTTATACCCTTAAGTTTACAAAATTACAATTTAAACCTTATAATTACATAAATTACAATCCAACCCTTTTTATATCCATAATTACACAATAAACCCTTACAAATACTAATTTACAGAATATACCCTCAAAGTTATATATAGTACGAATTAAACCTCCAAGTTTTACATATTTACATATTTAGTCCTTTTTATATACAAAGCTTATAATTTAATTCACAAATTATCAATAATTACATATTAAACCCATAGACATCCAAAATTACACCTCACACCCTTAATAACATTATTTACCCAGTAAAACCTTAAGTTTCTAGAATTTACACCTTTAGTCCCTCTATTTTATTTAATTAACATTCGAACCCTATATTTACCAAATAATTCTTTTCTTGCAAATTTTACACATAGGGCCCTCATGTTATATTTTTCCCACATTACCACAGACCTAATTAACATTACAAAATATCCCACAAGTTTCAAAGTTGGCAAAACACACCCCTCTTGTTTTAAAATCCAAATCGTATTACACTTTTTATTTACAAAACCTAACCCTAATTCTTCCAATCATTAAAACATCATTATTACACATTAATTAGACCAGAATCATCCCCAAAACCCTAACCCTAGAATCGTACCTTAGGGTTTTTTTTTTTTTTTTCATGTATTTCTTATAAATCCGATTGAACAAAATAATTCGAACAAGGTTATATAGGCTTCAATAAATCAAAACAATATTTTTCCAGACTTATATGATTATTGTAGAACACGTAAAAATTATGAACAAGCCCCAGAAAATTTGTATGAACTGTTTTGGAATTTAAGTGTGTTTTAGTCCTCTAAAATTCGTTCGATCATTCTATATTGCATGATTCATTACAACCAATTTTTATGAGTCATAGGAGGTCCAAAGAACATTAGAAAAATACTAGATCAATATAAGAACGTACGGATTGAGTGTAGTAAATATTACCTCTCGGATGAACTAAACCGAACAAAGAAAATGACCTAGGATCGAATTAAGCTTCCCACGACCAAACTCTTATTTTTCCTAGCTATATTAGACCTTGAAGAACTCTAGAAAAATACCAGCACTCGTCCAGAAAATCAAATGGAGGGAGGGTCGAATTTTTGTTTGTCGATGCTAGGGTTTTTTTAAAGATTTCGGTTTTAATAAAAGGAAAAGAATTATTAGGCCGAGTATATGAGGGGGAGGGAGCAAGAAATTCGGTCCAAGTAAGGTGTAGATGAGATCAAATAAAATTTTGGAAGATTTCCCCATTTATTTGTACATATCTTGTATTTATTTTGTTTATAAAGTTTAATAATAATAATGATAATACATATTAAATAGAAATCGGCCATTAATTTAAATATATAAATATTACAAAAAAAATTTATAACACTTAAAATGTTAAAATGTTCAAGTATAATTTATTTCACTTAATACGGTATTCGTTTCCAAGCGTTTGGGACTTATTTGGTATTTTAAATAATTGATAAGTAAAATTTTAAATCCGAGGGTAATTTGGTCTTTTTGCATGTTTTAGAATTTCAGGTATTACAATCTTAGTGGATTTCTAGGTTTTTGATTGATTTCTTAATTTCAAGGTCATTTTAGTCTAAATTGTGGCATGTTAAAAAAATCAGTTATAAGACCTTTTTAGTGTAATATTTGAGTTCAAATCTGTCATTTCAGTTGGTTTAAATGAGTTGGATTAATATCACAAGGTTTTGGAGACTTTTGCTCCATTTTGTTTGAAAAACCTGCATCAGAACCTAAAATCTCATAATGAAACCTGCATCAGCCTATCTGTCTCAACAGCCTCCTTCTCAGCCTATTTTCTGCTTATCTATAGCTCCTTAGGGTCTGAATTTTGGTTTACAGTTAGTTCATAGTATAAGCCGCATCTATTTCTGCTTTTTAGGACTTAGCTTTTAGTATCTTAGCTTATGCACTAGCTTAAATATACCCACTTAGGCCTGTTTGGACTTCAGTTTTAGCTTTTTGCTCTTAATTGTTTTTGTGCTTGTTTGCTTATCTAGGCCTGCTTATTTAGTAGTAGTTTAGTATTTTAGGTTAGCTTTTGGTATTTAGTAGCTTACTAAAGTTTGGCACAAGCTTATACAAGCTTGTGCCCAAAATTCAGATTTTTACTTCATTTTTCAAAAGCTTTTAAACTGTTCTCATATTCTGCTTAATTCTGAACTTATTTTAAGTTTTCAAAAATAGTTGTTTTATAAAAGTTGCTTAATTTCAAGTATTTAAGCTGTTGCAAAAAGAAATTTTCAAAAAATAAAAAAATTTCCAAAAAGGTAATCACCGGGTTCGAACCTGTGACCTCCTGCACACCACACCTCACACACATACTCTACTACCATTTGCCCTTGGGTCTTTTCTGGTCAATACATGCAACATTTTATATTTAAACCTCTTTTCCTTCTTTAGCTTATTTAGACTGTTTTGCTTATTATAGCTTATTCAGAAAAGCTTTTTGCTTCATTTTATTTTTCTTACATTTCTTATAATATTAAGTAGTTTCCATAAAAGTTTCAGAATTTTCTCATAAGTTTTACTACTTTTTATCATTTAATTTAGTTTAAATAGTTTTTAAATCATAATAATTAAAATATAAATAAAAATAATAATTTCTTTTTTCTAAAATTTTGTTTTATCAAATAGGACTTAGGAAAAATAAAATTTCATATCTAGGGTTAGTATTTCGTAGTTTTCACTTTTTAGGCTCGGGATTAGCCCGATACGTGTTCGTTTTTAGTTTTCTTTACGTTTTTGCTTATTTGTGCTTCACATAATTGTTCTACTTGCTTTATTAGTTGTTTTTAGTTTAAATTTCATATTTGTAGTTTAAAAATACAAAATCTCATTTTTATCATTATTCACGACACAAATCATGACTCGAACCGAAATTCCATTCATTCCTTCGTTTGGAAAACGACTCGGGAATACATATTGCCTTTGTATTTCTTTGGAGTATAATTGTAACGAATCAGGCGGCAAGTGAGGTTACGAAGGAATCCTCTAAGAAATGGTAAGGTTTAGCTCTACGAATGACTTGAATGTACGGGAATGAGGAAATGAGAATAGAATTTGGAAAGAAAAGAAATGAACGATTTAAAGCACGAATAGATTTAATCGAGATGTGATATACATTAAGGTCGTGTAGTTTGTCATATTTAATTATATAGGTTTTTGAAGTAAAACTTAACGTAAGTGACGTTCATTAACTAATAGCTAAATGTTTTGAGGAATCTGAAATATGAGGTTGATTTAGTAAAAACTTGGTTTATTTCATTTAGTAATAATAAACTAAGTTTATTGAATTATTAATAATTAGTTATGACTTGTATTTATAAATTACAAGTTTACAAAACTCCTTTGTCTCGTTAAATTAGCTTAAGTGAGGTTTATGTTAATGTCCATTTTCTTATTTTTCGTTAATGACATGATTACCGGTTGATTAAAATAAATGTCAAATTGTATATCCGCTAGTGTGTATCCTAGTCCATTCTCAATATGAATTTGTTTTATTGTTAATTTACTCGAGTTTTATACTTTTAACGACAAGTGTGTATATATGAAACTTTGTATCCGTTTATGCCAATTTCTATGTTTACCTTATATATAGTCGTAAGGCGATATCTAAGTGACAATTATAAGTTAAATGATCCAATTATATTAGTTAATGAGTTCTTAAGTTGTGACGATACAGATTTTATATTTATGTACGTCAGTTTAATATAAGAATTTTGGCGTGATCGGCTATAAAAAGAAAATTCTTATTTTGCGACTAGTATATTTATAAGTGTTAACAGATTTTTGGTATAATTAACATTTGTTGGGCTGCAGCCCAACTGGTTTAGAGGAGGAGGGGGAATACTCGGTATTGGGCTGGATCGATCACCAGTGGCCACAATGGGCCTGGTGGGCCGGAAGTACTACTTAGCAGATCACATCAAAAGACTAGAACAAAAATATTTTAGTTGGGCTGCTCTTGGGTCCTATGTGGGCTACTCTTTGGGTTTGGCCTGGAATGAAAATATAGGATATACACATTCAAGTCTTAAAGACTTGTGTATATTCTCTGGGAACTCCTCTTGACCATCATTCGACATTATAGGGAGCTAGAAAACTTATGTCTTAGTTAATCCTAGGGTTGAGTACTACTCAACACCAAAGCTTAGGAGTTTGTGGGTTGCAAGTGATCTTAGTCTTGGCCTAAACTTCACATTTCGACAAGGAAAAGAACTATTTCTAAGGGGAATTAGTCCTTGACCACAAGCACTCTTGTGCCTCTAATGTTGAGCCTAAAAATATCCATTAAAAGGAGTAATCTATTCGCGTATTAACAGCCTTTGGTGGGTTTGTTTTGGAGCAAGAGATTTTACCCAAATTTGAGGTTTGATCTTTGGTTTAAGTGGGTGTATTTAAGACTCGAACCAAGAGTATATCCCTTGGTTCTTGTCTCCCACATTCAGGCTCTAAAGGGTAGGTACGGGGGTGAGTTATGAAGCAATCCTCTTTGCTTGCATTGAACCTTCAATCCCACGGCTAGCTCACCTACATGGTGGCTGCCTAGGTGTATCTAATTGGACAAGAACTCGGCCATAACCTCCCCTGTGTAGGGTGGTTTTCCAACCTAAGGTCACCACCAAAACACCTTGTTTTGGGGTGGTTCTCATTCGGTTAAAGATGGACATGGTGTTCATTCGAATTACTAACACTGACCCAAAAAGAATACATCATTCCAAACGGTTCTATTACTCAAATCTTATCGTCTACTATCACTAAACTAAATTCAATACTCGAATCCATGGACTCCTGTAGTCATTCAAATCACAAATATAGCCACAACGACCAACAAGATATGGACCTAGTGTCGAGTTCTAGAATTTCTAACATCCTGAGCCACACGAATACAACAACAACAAAATCAAACAAGAATTTTTACAACGGAGATCATCACTCCTGGACAAATAATTATTAACCGAAATTTAATGAAATCTAACAACCTAAATTAATTTATATTCGACCTAAGATTAACATGAATAATCTAAAATGAATGGAATTGAGAAGATTCGGATACAAATTCAATTCTTACAATGATTTCGAGAGGGGATGAACTCGAACAAGACTCCAAATCCGAAAACCCAACTATTCCAAATCGAACCACAATCACCACAAACCCATGTTCTTCCTTGAGTGATCTAATCTTCTCAGAACCTTTGTATGAATTTGTTGAGGTGTGGTTCGATCTCCTTTGGAACGTTGGCTTAAAAGGACGAATATGGAGAGTAACTCCATGGTTTCTTTCGGATTTGGGGGAAATAAGATTTCCATTTGGGTGTTCTTTCCACTTCTATTGTAGTCTTCTATGTTTGACTTGTGAGATTCCAAGGCTAGTGAAAGTGAGTGGGGCGTTTTAGGTCAAAGAGAAAGGAGATGGCAGTGTTTGAGGATGGTGATGTATCGATTGAGTTTTTGGGGAAGAAGAGGGGAGGACAAATACCCTAGGGAAGAAGACAAACATGTTTTGGGGATAAGTGTGAGTGGAAGATTTATTTTAAGTGTTTTAGAGATAGGTTTAATTAAAGGAGTGGGTATATTATACTCGCGTCTCGCTGAACTGAGTTAAACTCGGGTCCTTCCCGGAATTGTCATAAATATGGAAGAATGGATTTTCAGAGACGTTTATATGATACTTGAATGTATTTAGAGTTTTATGAATTCACAATAATTCCTGAGTTTTAAATTTATTTCTGTTTAGACTCTGGCACGCGTGTGGTGTCTTTTTGAGTAAAACTGAGATAACCTCCCGTTTTTACTATGATTATAGTGGGTAAAATGTGAGATGGGATAATTTCACTGTTCTTGGTGAGATTTCCGGGTGACACAGTGTGCAGGTCTGTTTTCCGTGATAATCATATAAATGCCTAATCTGGCGATTTAGTCATAATAAATGAACTGTTATGAATTAAATATTAGGGAAAATTTACCATTTGTCACAATTTTGCGGTTCAAAATCAACTAATCGATAAATAAATCCTAAATTAATAACAATTCTTCAATCTTTTTAGTTTTTATATAGTTTCTTTTAAAATTTTCAAAACAATCATGTGTTCTTGAAAACACCTATAAGGTGTTCGATAAAATGACTTAATATTAATTTTGTGACTATTGAGTTTTAAGATGTTCATTAAAATATAAATATTGTTGTAGTTTATAAAAGTTTCAGTATTTGATGAGAAAGTCAAAGTAAATGACTAATGGTGTTTATAAAAATGATGAACAATGAGAACTGTGATGAACACAATTTTGAATATGTAGTTATTCATCACAAAATATTTAAAAAACAAAATTGTTAATTAAATAATATCTCTAACAAGCAAGTTGTACATAAAATAATGGTGAGTAAACAAAATTGTTCATCAGTTTAGTGTTCCATCAAAGAATGTCAAAAAAACAAATGTGTTCATAGCAAGAAAGTTGTTCATTAAAATATGTTGACAAAATAAAATTGCTCATTAAGTAAGTGTTCATCAAAAATTGTAAAATATTTGTATTTGTTCATCAATAAAAAATGTTCATCAATTTTACTTTTATGTTTATAAATTTATATTCATGAATACAAAACGTTCATCAATACATTACCCAAAAGCTTATCAATACAACATTATAGTATATATTAAACCACAACGCGAACGACGCCGTTTTAGGTGCTTTTTTCCCCGCAGTTTTGCTCTGGGCTTTTCCCGCCAAAATCGTTGGGCCGCTTTTGGCCTGATTTCCCAGCCTACTTTGGAGAGGTACGATCCGTTTATGAGATAATTAATAGTCTCGTTCCAGAATATTCACAATCGGTGTTTCTTACCTCCGTTCCAAAATATTCACAATCGGTGTTTCTTACCTTTGTTGGATCTACTGTATGAAACCCTAGATCCAAAAATCCCTATCTCACAATTGGAGCGGCGGCACACAATTTAGGTTTGTGATTTTATTGTATTATATGAATTCTTGGATTGTGATCAATATGTTTTGGGTTTTTTTTTTTTTTTTTTTTTTTTTTTTTTTTTTTTTTTTTAATTTTGGTTATGGGTACTGTTTCTTAAGGGTAGGGTTTATAGCATTGTGTTAAATTAGAGTTAAGGTTAGTTTTCTCACATAAAAATCATACTGATTTTGTGTAACGCCCCGTACCCATTTAGACTAAAATTTAAAGACTTTTGACGCGGAAACGTTTGACTAAAACGGACTCATACAAATTCTTTGTTTAATAACCAGAACTTATAACTTTTAACCCTTTAAAAATACTTGCAAGAACATATACTCGAAAACCCTACAAAACATTTCACACAATTTTTTATAACATAACCAAACAACCTTTCTGAGGCCAACGATACGCCGCATCCTTTTAAGGGATACGCCGTATGAAAGCTGATAGACCATACGCTGTATCAACCTGAAGTGATACGCCGCATCACCTTAACCTTCTGATACGCCGCATCACCTAAAACTTCGGATACGTCGCATCTAACATATTAGATGCGCCGCATCGACCAATTTAGACAGAACATCAGCAGGAAAACCTGCATAAACTCACTACTCACCCACAACTCATTTCGACCTCAAGACAACACTATAACTTGTATCAAAACACTCACTTTACATTCAAAACCATATCAAACTATAATACACGGCAATTGACCCGTTTGACTCCAAAATGGGTACAAACACGCTTAAATCCAAACGCTCCTTTAAACACTCACTACAAACACTTAAAACACACTTGACGGATCGTTAGACCCCCAAACCGTTACCCGACTTTGACACACTTTATACGACTCATAAAATAGACTCTCGGGGTACAACTTTGACTCGAGCTCGGTATTCTACCTAGCTCCTAATGCTTGTTATCCTCCAAATCCATTCCAAATCCTTATGCTACAATCCAAGCCCTCCATTCCGCCGCACTTAAGCCTACAAAAACATTAACAACTAAAAGAATAAACTTACGCTTAGTAAGTAACCCGTCATAAAACATATATCATACACATATTCTCACATAAGCGTCATAATCGCATAAAAGCCTCTAAACTACCACATATCACTCATATCATACACAACTTCATAACATAACCACATTCATTCATCACAACCATAACCAACAACATACCTTAACTAATCCAAGCCGATAACTAACATACTCCTATCCAAGGTCACTAACCATCCATCCTTAGCTTACAATCATACTAGTCCAACTCTTATACACTTATACCACCACAATACATACATGATAAATACATACATAACACATGCTTTAGGGAGAGTTACTTACCTTCAATCCAAGCTAAGCTACTAACATAAATCCCACCAACAACATCTTCATATCATCATCATCAATCTTCTACAACATATCAAACCCTAATAACATAACAATTAATAATATAACAAGGATTAACAAAACCCATCAAATACACTCATTTTCCAAACCATATGATCATATCTTGATCATATGATGAAAACCCACTTTACTCATAATCTTTAACTTAAACCCATTATAAAACATTCCTTAATTACTATAACTTCTTAATTATCTTGAAACCATCATTTACCCTTTCATCCCAAGTTAGGGTTCACAAACCCTAAATTCTTAATCATCAATTAAACACTAATTAAGCATAATTACTTACTTGATAATCATAGCTAAGAAGGATCTTAAACATGGTTCCTTTATCTTCTTCATCATAAGCCATCACCTAGCTCTATCTTCCCTCCTTTTCTCCTTGGTTCGACATTCACAGGAAACACACTCTCTTTTACAGGAGAGTGTGGAAACTTATAGATAAATGGGGAAGTTTCTAGCTATAAGGGCAATTCTGTCATTTCTGATTATTTAAGGTCGATGCGCCGCATCCATATTTTAGATGCGCCGCATCTACTGATGCTCCGTATCTACTTCTCCAATACGCCGCATGGACTATAACAAGTCGGTTCTACTTTCCATTCTACCATACGCCGCATGTACTTCTTGGATGCGCCGCATCTAGGCTATAACAGACTAACACTTAACACTATAACCATTTGCCCTTAGACAACCATATACTCTTAGTCAAACATACATAGGCTCGGGTCAACTTCATCTAGGGTAGGGTCCCAACACCTGAGAAACGGGTGTTACAATTCTATCCCCCTTATTTAGATTTCGTCCCCGAAATCTTTCGTCTATTTCTAATCCTAAACTTAGTCTCACAATTCATCTCATTCTTAGCACTTTATTTCCTAGTTCATTTAGTGCAACGATCTCAATGATCTTGCAACTCTGTGCACACTATAGCATATCACATGCCCTAATCCACATTACCCCCGCTTACTTCTATACCACACAACTCTTGCTTAGATTTTACCTAATACCAGACTTACTTATTATCGCCAATCATCATTCTAATTTGCCCTATTACCATCACATCATCATTTCACTCGCTTTATCCTCTATCCTCATTCTTTGACTACTCGATACTTAAGAAACACGTGCTAGTTGACTTTACATGATCACACTCGGCTAATACGTTCATGTTCTATTATTTTCTTTCACATCATCTGTACCACGCCACAAGGCACATTATATCATCATTACAATTTCTCCACCCCATCAAGCTTCTCCTAAGTCTCAACTAAAAGCCATGGTCCAATTCCAACCCTCCTATCTTAGTCCTTACAATTTCTAACTAATTCTAAACTCCCACTTTCTACTTCTCTAACCCTACTCGTGCCATGTCGGCAACACATAACCCACTTGTTTATAATTCCTCATTTACATGGAGAGGCGTCCCAATCGATGTAAATCAAGAAATATAAACTCATGGTTATGCACTCCCGACATAACACTACTACTCCTATTCCCAATTTATAACTTTTATTATTTTATCATTTTCTTTTTATTACAGTATTTTTACTCTTCTTAGACTTGGATCCTTCACATTATCACATTCATCATGGGGATACTTTTATATGCCATAGACGTAGGCAACCCCTTGCCGGTGAAGGCAACACTTTTCATCCCGAAGGATCTTTAACATTCATCCCGAAGGATTCCTTAACATTCCTTTACTTGGTCATCCCGAGGGATACCACATTTAACATTCATCCCGAAGGATCATTACATTCACACTTTATCACCTTAACAACGGATCCAAGTCATAAGCACCACACACACATTATTACATTCGTTTATTATAGTAATTACCGCTAATCGCCTTAGCAGTAATATGATAATTTCAAGACAACGTCTTTATCTCACACATACTCCTCTCATTCTTTCTTACGTTTTTAATCCATCACATTTTTATTTCCATATCTTATCTCTCTTCTTTTAGTCTCACTCGCTTCCTTTACATGTAGACCTTACATAGATCGTCAATTATAACACGCTCATTATTTATTAATGATTACAGCTAATCGCCTTAGCCGTAATATAATTATTTCATGGCAATACCTTAACCTCATACACGCCCATCTCATTATGGCTATTAGTACTTAAGAAATTTTGCTCTATTTCATTCTTTCTTACATTCTTAGCTCATTGCATTCTTATTCTCATACCTTATCTCATTTCTTAATTTATTTATGTATTTAAGCGATATTATTCTTTCTCGCCATTTACATATATGCCCTTCATAGATTAATAACGTTAACACCTTCATTAGTGTTACTTTTCTTTTCACGCATTCTATTTACGTAAGTTCGTTACGTTACCGCACAATGTATTATTATGTTATTGCTTGCACACTTGACCCGTCCTATTCGATCATTAGCGTTAAAACGTACTCTTTTTATTTTGTCATTATCTTATTAACACACCTTACTTCAATCCTACAAATTTTAAGTCATGTTAAGTATACCATGTACATTCTTAACTTATCGCATTTAATTTCTGACACTCAAACTTTTTCATTTAATTTCCGTCCGTTATATATATATATATATATATATATATATATATATATATATATATATATATATATATATATATATATATATCCCCGTTTAATCGCAACTTCACCTTCGTGCTTAACTCTCAAGTACTTTACCCCACCATTACCCCGTCTCTATGCCAATTTAACTTTAGTCCTTAATCACTAAATTTAATGAGACCCTATGTGGGTCACAATTCATGCCATCTCTTTCTATCCTCATTCTTTAACCCTCAAGTTATCAAACACCTTTATATTAACTCGTTAGTTTCGTCTTGTCTCTTCACGCTATACGTTAGTACACCCAATATCATCACGATCCATACTTAAAGTGTCGTTACTAAATCTTATTTGTTTTTCTTATGTCAACAACCCCTAACAATTAGCGTGTCAATTTCATCTTATCATTACACATTATGATTGAGTACACTTCTCGTCATCACAATTCATTATATATGCGTTAACACTTTAAGTTACTTATTGATTCCATCCCTAATACCAGTTAGCATCTCTCTTCTTGTCTTGCTATGGCTATTCTTTTATCATACACAATCTTGTGTTGTTTACCCTTACGTTGATCCACTCACTTACACATCTACAACCCAACTATAAACTCATTCTTACGTTCGTCAACAACTCACTACGTGTCATCTTTATTTTAGACAAGTTTTATATAATATTTGTCCATTATAGTTTACACATTCTATGTGTTCTTACAACGCACTTTTACTATTGCCCGTCAACCCCGTGTTGACCATATTCTCAACCTTTACCATTACTTCATTTTAGTCTATTCAACTTTTACGCATATAAACCTTGCATAGGTTTATTCTATCGCACTCACATAAGTCTTATCATACACATTTCAATACAGATACATTGACATGATTATATTCATGTTTTACAATTCTTTCTAGCACACTTCAAATTACTTTTGACTTCTAGCGGAATCTATATCTCATTCATCATTTCTACCCATTTGGTATTAATATGTTTTAGTTATCATGTTTTATATGATACATGACCTCACCACATCTTATTCATACACCCTTACTTTCTCATTTGGTTTAGCATATAAAAACTCATGCCCCAAGCATATATTCATTTATGTATTTCCAATCATTAAACTACTAACATACTTCGTTATTCATTTCTTACTTTATATTACACTTTCAAAACATTTATGTTTTCCAAGTACTTACCCTGCTTCTTAACTTATTTCACATATCAATGTGTTCTTTTTAATTTTTATCGACCACAACTAGGTCAACACATAGCATGCATTCTAATGCATCTTAACTCATACACTTCTAAGCCATCGTGCTCTCAAGCACACCACATAAAACTTAGGCCTATAATGACTCACCTTAGACTTAACTTCGCATAAACGACAACACTTAACATCATATAAGCAATCATATCATAACTCTTAAAATTTATCCGGCAAGTGTTAGAACATTTATAACATAATCAAAACATGAAGTCTATGGCATCATATATCATATCGCATAATCAGTCTATGCCTAAGCATCAATATTCTAGCTACCCACAAGCAATAGCCAACCTTATAACTAAGGCATCATAATCCTTTAATTTACTTACTAGCCCGTCTCTAATACCTCATTAGTGATCATCAGACTAACTATCATTACTCATAAGACTATACTTTGGTCATCCTTATTACACAAGTCACACACTTTATTTTTTTTTTATTTTTTTTATTTATTTTTTTTTGTCACATTTCCCTATAACCCACTACACAGCTTATTACATTCATTGGGCCTCGCTAAACTACCATAGCACACAACCACATAATCATGTAATGATTACCGAGATAGCCCGAGGTGCACGGTAATCCTATCACTCACACATCAAGTCTCCCACGTCATATATCACATAAGATACATCCCTAAGTCCCCATCATACTACCCATATAGCAATCACATCATTCGTTTCAAAACTCAATATTCGCATCCTATAGCCTACAAAATATTAACCCGCCTTTCTCAAACTTAAACTTAACGCGTCTACAAGTGGTTTAAGTCTAGGCAATCCTAAAGTGGAAACCTAATTCACTTAAACCGAAGCTCTGATACCAAGTTGTAACGCCCCGTACCCGTTTAGACTAAAATTTAAAGACTTTTGACGCGGAAACGTTTGACTAAAACGGACTCATACAAATTCTTTGTTTAATAACCAGAACTTATAACTTTTAACCCTTTAAAAATACTTGCAAGAACATATACTCGAAAACCCTTCAAAACATTTCACAAAATTTTTTATAACATAACCAAACAACCTTTCTGAGGCCAACGATACGCTGCATCCTTTTAAGGGATACGCCGTATCAAAGCTGATAGACCATACGCCATATCAACCTGAAGTGATACGCCGCATTACCTTAACCTTCTGATACGCCGCATCACCTAAAACTTTTGATACGTCGCATCTAACATATTAGATGCGCCGCATCGACCAATTTAGACAGAACATCAGCAGGAAAACCTGCATAAACTCACTACTCACCCACAATTCATTTCGACCTCAAGACAACACTATAACTTGTATCAAAACACTCACTTTACATTCAAAACCATATCAAACTATAATACACGGCAATTGACCCGTTTGACTCCAAAATGGGTACAAACACACTTAAATCCAAACGCTCCTTTAAACACTCACTACAAACACTTAAAACACACTTGACGGATCGTTAGACCCCCAAACCGTTACCCGACTTTGACACACTTTATACGACTTATAAAATAGACTCTCGGGGTACAACTTTGACTCGAGCTCGGTATTCTACCTAGCTCCTAATGCTTGTTATCCTCCAAATCCATTCCAAATCCTTATGCTACAATCCAAGCCCTCCATTCCTCCGCACTTAAGCCTACAAAAACATTAACAACTAAAAGAAATAAGCTTACGCTTAGTAAGTAACCCGTCATAAAACATATATCATACACATATTCTCACATAAGCGTCATAATCGCATAAAAGCCTCTAAACTACCACATATCACTCATATCATACACAACTTCATAACATAACCACATTCATTCATCACAACCATAACCAATAACATACCTTAACTAATCCAAGCCGATAACTAACATACTCCTATCCAAGGTCACTAGCCATCCATCCTTAGCTTACAATCATACTAGTACAACTCTTATACACTTATACCACCACAATACATACATGATAAATACATACATAACACATGCTTTAGGGAGAGTTACTTACCTTCAATCCAAGCTAAGCTACTAACATAAATCCCACCAACAACATCTTCATATCATCATCATCAATCTTCTACAACATATCAAACCCTAATAACATAGCAATTAATAATATAACAAGGGTTAACAAAACCCATCAAATACACTCATTTTCCAAACCATATCATCATATGATCATATCTTGATCATATGATGAAAACCCACTTTACTCATAATCTTTAACTTAAACCCATTATAAAACACTCCTTAATTACTATAACTTCTTAATTATCTTGAAACCATCATTTACCCTTTCATCCCAAGTTAGGGTTCACAAACCCTAAATTCTTAATCATCAATTAAACACTAATTAAGCATAATTACTTACTTGATAATCATAGCTAAGAAGGATCTTAAACATGGTTCCTTTATCTTCTTCATCATAAGCCATCACCTAGCTCTATCTTCCCTCCTTTTCTCCTTGGTTCGACATTCACAGGAAACACACTCTCTTTTACAGGAGAGTGTGGAAACTTATAGATAAATGGGGAAGTTTCTAGCTACAAGGGCAATTCTGTCATTTCTGCTTATTTAAGGTCGATGCGCCGCATCTATATTTTAGATGCGCCGCATCTACTGATGCTCCGTATCTACTTCTCCAATACGCCGCATGGACTATAACAAGTCGGTTCTACTTTCCATTCTACCATACGCTGCATGTACTTCTTGGATGTGCCGCATCTAGGCTATAACAGACTAACACTTAACACTATAACCATTTGCCCTTAGACAACCATATACTCTTAGTCAAACATACATAGGCTCAGGTCAACTTCATCTAGGGTGGGGTCCCAACACCTGAGAAACGGGTGTTACATTTTGATTTTACTATATTTTCTTTGATGATTGGTTTAGGATTCGCTTGCGTTATGCAATAGTGTTCCCTAAATTGGGTTAGTGTTCGCTTGCGTTATGCAGTAGTGTTGGAAGTTTACAGCTCTAACCATCTATGTATTTTGGTATGTATCTTGGCTTGGTGACTTTTGTTCGTATCTTTGATTTACTTGTAGAAATAACAGAGGTCGTGATGATGAAATGTAGATGTCTACAAAAAGATGTTTAGAGGCTGATATGGATCTTGGCTAGGCAATTCGGATGGTAATTGCTACTTGAAAAGGTGGCATTTGCAACTGTGATTGCAGCCATGCCTTATTAGCCCATGATGATATGAATACAACATATCTGAACCTCCTTTAAAAATATCGGTATTCTTCAGCATTGAGAATAAATGTATATTAAGGCATTTGCAACTGTCGTATGAGTATGTTGCGTTTTACTTGGCTGTGATGATTGTTCGAATATGATGTCTTGCTGCACTATGTGGACGGATGGTAGAGTGCGAGAAACACTCGCCTCAGCAACCTTCACACGTGTACCAGCGCAAGAAAAATCGCCTTGGTTTATGCATTTATCTGATTTGCAGACACGATCCTCACAAATATTGATGCACCAGCGTCATTTGCAGCGTGTGTGTGCGCGTAAAATTGCTGAATTTGGTTATTTGTTACTTAAGGCGATGATGGTATGCGTCTGCATTTATTAGTTTCATGAAGTGATACAAAGTTTCTAATATGAGATATGAAGGAGGTGGAGAGAGTTAGAATGAAAGAACGATATATTTTTGTAGGCGATTGTGAGGGTTGTGAGAAAGTGTAGGATTTCAGGGGTTTCATCAATCTGCTTTGGATATGGGAAAGGTATTCAATTTTCTGATTACAACCTAATTTGAAACATGATAATTGCAAATGAAGTATCCAACTTTTTAACGGTTTCGTTTTTGTATATATATTAGGAAATATACATCGTTTGTTGGGGACGTTGTACCAAAACCACAGACCCACGAGAACTGGACGTGTAGGATCACGAGGCGCTTAAGCATTAGGTGTTGGATCGTTTGGTGTGGATGGTGCAATCAGGGCACGAATGGTTCATGGTCATCTGCAGCAAGTATGTTCTCACGATCCTTTGTTGGCCCGTGATACGGAAATTGAGCATTGGGGATCTACCAATGTTACGGCTGATGGTGAGGAAAACTTTATAAAAAAAATTTACGACATTTTGTTTATCTCAGTATATGTTTTAAAAGCTCACTTTTGTATTTAACTGATTTATGCTTCCGACGAGCTTTGGATCGTATGATATAGATGGTGCAATAAGGCCACGAATCCTCACGACCGTCAAGCAGCATTAGCGTTTCTTGCAGACACAAAAAACACATGTTTGGACTTAGAATAATATAATAATATAATATATCATATGCAAAAAAACAGATCGTTTGGCATTATTTGTGACACACCTTCCGGTTCTTCAGATGCTGGTGTTTCCTGTACACAACAGGCTCTTCATGCGAACAACGTTTTCGATAATCAAATGGCGGCAGACCGGTTAGTGCATCAGCAACCACTGATTCATACCAAAGGCAAACGGAAGGCTACAGGTAATATATAACTGATGTATTTTAGCATAAATGTGTTACCAAAAACAACGTTACTAATAATTGTAACCATATTGCTGTTTGCGTATCAGCGCAGATACCAGCTATGGATTTACCTTCTGGGATTGGAAATAGCAATAATAAATGTAACGTTGTATTTAAAATTTTGTACAATATTGTTACCTATATTGATTATACTAATACATATATACTCAAATATTAAAATGCCATTCTGTATTTTTACAGTTAAAAAGACACAAACAACTGCTCCTACTTCTTTCATAAGTAACAAGCAACGCTACTGTACACGTCCAGGTAATGTGAATACTTCGTCGTTGTGTCTTTAAAATATGGTTCACATGCATCATTGGCTGATGCTAATTCGCCAAACCTTCTTATGTTTGAGGTATAGCGAAAGTGAGTAAAGGAGCTTCCTGCAATTCTGTTACACGTGGCAGCTCTGGCCGAGCATTATACCATGGTAAGTTACTTCCAATCATGTCCTTTTTTTGAGAACCCATCGATTTCATGACATTTTTTTTAACCTATGCGACAATTTAATGCATCACTGCAGATCCTCCAGCAGAGTACAAGTACTTTGGTCGTTGCGACCAAGTATGCTATGTCGCGCTCTTTTTTGGTTTCAAGAATAACCGTACAGCTAAAGCCCCCTATGTAGTGTACATGACATTCGTAGGTAAGGAACAACTCCTATAATATGTACAGTAAGCAGCAATAATTCGGTAACGTGCAATGCAACAACAATTCATGAACACTTATAAAGGCAGGTTAGGTAACAGGTCAAAAAGGATCATTTTTAAGGCCATATTTTTGGTTTATGAGCTTATTTCTAATGGCTTTTACCACATACACTCATTTTTTTTGCCGTATAAACTGTAGAATTAGCCAGAAAAATGAGCTTATAATCTCATGAGCCCTTGAATAAGCAATAAAAATGTGCTTATAATCTCATTAACAAACAATCAAAAAGAAAATTCTTAACTGTAGACAAATATTTGTTGGTTGGTTTAGTCTTATTTGGTGATTATGATAATAGGTTGCTGATATACACTTGCCGATTGTAGTGAAATAAATGGCGATCATGTTTAGAATAATAACACTTGAATGTGATGAATTGGTTGGCATTTGTATCAAGTTTATTTTATGTGCAGTTGGAGCTGATGCTGATGAAAACATAAATGCAATTTTGGCAGCGGTGGTGTTGCAGTTGCTGCTTCGGCTGGTGGTGGTGCTACACCTGCAGAGCAACATAGCAGCCGAGTCAAATAAGGAAGAGTAAGTTGAGGAGAAAGAGGAGTCCGAACATGCGAGTTTTTCTTTGCTTTACTTAAATTAATATATGTTGTTAATGTTCGACATTAGGATAAAAAAGTTATGATTAGCGTTCATTAAAGATTCTATTCAAACAGAATTCAAGCAAGTATAAGCTTTGTACCAGCAATTTCAGATATAATAAAATGGGTAGACCATATTCTGCCTTACATTGGTACAAACTAGGAAAGGTAAGTTCATTTTAACATACATACTAAACTTTCTGTTCTTTGCAGCCGGGCATGTCGGCATGTCTTTTGTTGGGTGGCTTCGTGATGTAGCACTATACAACAGCCAACTTTAGTTAATTTGATTCAGGTGCACAAGTTGCCAACTTTAGTTAATTTGTCGGCATGTCTTTTCTTTTTTTAATAAAAGAAAAACTATTTGCTCAATTAAAACCGTTAAGTTCCCTGCCGCGTAAAAACATTCCATTTTTCTTTTTGTATAAGTTTAACTTATCACTTTTAAACCTTGATCTTACGATATATTTGCACATAAGCCTATGCTCTTTTTTTTTTATCTACTATGTAGTCACACACAAACCACTACTTCAATTTAATGCAGGAGGCTACCCGTAATTAGGGGTGTTAATTTTTGACCCGACACGAAATCCGATCTGAAACCGACACAAAAATTAACAGGTTCGGTTTGAGTCTAAATAGATTTTTGATCGGGTTTCGGTCGGCCCATCTAACCCGTTTATTAAAAAGCTCAGGTTCGTGTTGGAAATAATTTAAACGGGTCGACCCGCCAACCCGTTTAAGATCTTTTTTCTTAAATTAAAAATTATTTATATTTTATTATATGGGTTAAATGGGTTAAACGGGTCAACCCGCAAACCCGTTTAACTCGTGTAATGTGCTAACTTCTATATATAAAATAGGTTAAATGGATCAACCTGAAACCAGTCTAACATATCTAACATGTGTAACAATTTAACCCGCCAACCGAAGTATATATACGGGTTAAATGAAACTAGAATACTGAGGTGTAAATTACGTCGTACAATAAAAGTTTAGTCATTTGTTTATACCAACCTAACTAATCGATTGACTAAATTACTCGAAGCACCTAAGAGACCAAACTAGATTTGATTCATAAACATGTTTTATCATATTTTTGAAGTTCTAAATGACTAAGTTATCAAGTAGTACTATAACTTTTTCCAATATTAATAAGGACCAAAACGTAACTTTTCTATTATTAAAGGGTTAGAATGATACTTTCTTTTAATACTAGAAGCAATGAAAGAAAGAAGAAGGTCAGCATCAATGTATGCATGTATCTTCTAGCTTGTCTTAACCGCGTTCACACCATACATGTTACTTTACTCTCTATTAGTTACGTATATACTCATTCCTGTTGGCTTTAACGATGGATCTATGGTCTATAATGTGGTCAAAATATACCAAGACACAAATACGGGATTTAATCTTTACTTGAAATAAGTAAGTTTTATAAATCTGTCATCATCTTTGTTCGAATACAATAGCTATCTTTTATACATGTCGAATGGGTACAAATGAAAGGTTGTGTTGGTTTGAATCCAACAGACATGACCATTCAACTATAATTGTCAAATAACTATTTTTGTAACTACCATGTAACTAACTCCTAACTGTCATTTGATGCAGCGGATTGGGATTAACCCAATATTCACCCCCTTAATCACAATCGCTTTGTCCTAGATCTTTAACTCCAATAAGTTGCCTCATTGTTAGAAACTTGATCTTCGGTAGTGCTTTTGTGAGTATGTCAGCCTTTTGATAATCTCCACTTATGAATTCGACTTGTAAGTCTTCTCTTTCAACGCCTTCTCTTATGAAGTGGTACTTCGTATCAATGTGTTTAATTACTTCTTCCGTGGAATATGGGGTTCTTCATTAGTTCTATAGCTGATTTGTTATGAACCATAATAGTTACTTTTTCTTCCTTCGAGTGTGTAAGCCTGCTTAGTAGTCTTTTTAACCATAATGCTTGTGTTGCTGTTGCAGTTGCTGCAATAAATTCAGATTCGCATGATGATAATGCTACAGTGGCTTGCTTTTGTGTGCTCTAGCTAATTGGTGATTCACCATAATAGAATATTATTCCAGTAGTTCCTTTTCCTTCTTGAGTGTTAACTCCATAACTACTGTCGCTGAAACCTTGTATCTTGTTTCCTCCATTATGCTTGTAGGTGATTCCATAATTCTTTGTTCCTTTAACATAACGTAGTACTTGCCTTATGGCCTTCATGTGTTGCTCTTTTGGTTCTTGCATAAAATGACTAAGTAATCCAATAGGATAACTTAAGTCAGGTCTTGTGTGAAGCAGATATCTTAGACATCCAATTAAGCTTCTATATTCAGTTGAGTTGACCATTGTTCCTTCAGTGTTATTTGTCAGTCATGTTCCTGGATCCATAGGTATTAGAGTTTCATTGCAGTCTGTCATTCCAACTTCCTTTAGGATCTTGCTTGCGTAGGCGGATTGCTTTATTGATATGTCACCTCCAGTTTGTGTGACTTCTATCCCTAGATAGTAAGCCAGTAATCCTAGGTCACTCATTTCAAATTTTCCTTCCATTTGAGCTTTAAACTTGTCGATCTCCTTCTTAGGTGTGCCAGCGATGATTAGATCATCTACATAGACTCCTATTAGTAGAATTGAGTCCTTTGATGCCTTCGTGTAGATCGCTTGTTCTAGTGCACATTTCTTGAAATCTAATGACTTCAAAGTGTTATCTAGTTTTATGTTCCATGCACATGGTGCTTGTCTTAGTCCATATAGAGCTTTTATAAGTCTATAGACTTTTCCAGTATTCTCTCTCTTTATAAATCCTTCGGGTTGTGTAACGCACACTTCTTCTTTCAAATCTCCATGTAGAAATGTAGATTTTACATCAAGATGATGTACTTCCCATTTGTTGTTAGCAGCTATGGCGAGTAATAATCTGATTGTTTCCATCCTTGCTATAGGTGCGAATACTTCTTCAAAATCTATGCCATGCTCTTGTATGTAGCCTTTTGCTACTAGTCTTGCTTTATGCTTGACTATATTTCCTTTTGCATCTTTCTTAGTCTTGAATACCCATTTTAAGCCAATTGCTTTATGTCCTTTGGGTAGAGTGGTTAGTTCCCATGTGTTGTTCCTATTGATGGAATCTTGCTCGACCTTCATTGCTTCAATCCATTTTTGATCGGTTGATGCTTCTTTGTAATTCTTGGGTTCATCTTCAGCCAGTGACAATTCCTCGGTGTTCTCATATAAATCATTTAATGTTCTAAAACCTCTCAACGGTGTATGATCAAAGTGTGAATGTGAATTTGTGGTTGATCTTGAAACGCTATCACTTTGATAGGTTGATTGTACTGAGGTAATTGGTGTAACTTGAGGATTTACTCATGATGAAATTGTTGATGGTGTGTGAAGTGTTTGTGAATGTGAGGGTGAGCTTGTTGTTGATGTTGTATATTCATCATCATCATTGTTAGGGAAATCATTGTCTTCGTCATTTGGTTGGATTTCTTGATCATGATGTTCATTTGTGGCTTCAAGATTTTCTATTTTGAAGTCAGTCCATTCAGGTTCATCGTTAGTGTGTTCACGCATGTTATCTTTCCAATCCCATGCTTCATCCTCTTTAAACTTCACATCTCTACTAACACATATCTTTTGTGTTGTTGGATCAAATAGTCGATAAGCTTTTGATCCTTGTTCGTTTCCTAAGTATACCATTCTATTGCTTCTATCATCCAACTTTGTTAAGCGTTGTGATGGTACCTTTGCATATGCTATGCAGCCGAAAACTCTTAGATTTTCTAAGTTTGGCTTTCTTCGTTTAATTGCTTCATATGGAGTAATGTCTTCTAGTGCTTTTGTAGGAACACTATTTAAGATGTATATAGCATGTCTAACAGCTTCTGCCCAAAAGTTTTGTGGCATGTTAGTTGCTTTCATCATACATCTTGTTGTAGACATGATAGTCCTATTTCTTCGTTCAACTACTCCATTTTGTTGTGGTGAATAAGGAGCGGTAAGTTGTCGTGCTATGCCATTTTCTTTGCAATATTGTGTGAATTCATTTGTTGTGAATTCTCCACCACGATCAGTTCTTAACATTTTTAATGTTGTCCTTAACTCCTTTTCTATCGTGTTCTTGTATTCCTTGAAAGTATCGAATGTTTGATCTTTCGTATCTAGGAAATACGCCCACATATATCTTGAGTAATCATCTACTAACAAGAATATGTATTTCTTTCCATATGGTGTCGGCAGTGTGATTGGTCCACATAAATCTCCATATACTAAGTCTAAAGGTGATGTTGATCTAGTTTTAGCCTTTTTTGGAAATGGTGTTCTACTATGTTTACCAACTAAACAAACATCACAGATTTGTGTTGTATGTTTAATGGCAGGTATTCCTTGAACTAACTCCCTTTGAGCCATAGATTTTAGCGATTCAAAGTTGAGATGTCCTAGTCTTGCGTGCCATAACCAAGTGTTATCTTTTAAGTTTGCTAATAAGCAAACAGGTGTGCCTATCCTTAGACTTGCTTTATATAGACAGTTTCTTTGTCTTGTAACTTTCATGAAGATTTTGTCGTCCATGTCATAAAGTCGTAATTCATTGTCTTCCATTACTGCTTTACAACCAATTTCGATGAATTGTCCAAGGCTCAATAAATTGCTTTTCAAGCTTGGAATGTAATATACGTGTGAAATAATTCTTTGTTTCTCATCATCACATTCTATTAAGATTGAACCTTTTCCTTTGATCTCTATGTGTGATCCATCTCCGAATCTCACTTTTCCACTAACTTTCTCATCTAGGTCCTTGAAGTGTTCTCCCACTCCAGTCATATGGTTACTAGCTCCATTGTCTAAATACCATAGACTATCAATATTTGTCTCTTTATACCCTACATCTTCTTCGTGTAGTGAGACATTTTGATCTTCAACTTCTGTTACATGTGGGTCTTCTAATATTGCCATTAATAAGGTTGGTTCGAAGTCCTCCTCGACAAGATTAGATTGCATACTAGAGTTTGTCTTTGAGTGACACCTAGTAGCATAATGTCCCATCTTATTACATTTGTAACATCTTACTTTGCTAAGATCAAAGTTTGATCTCTTGAAGTTGTTCTGAGATGTTTCTCCATCTTTTTTTTCTACCTTAAATTTTTCGTGGTTTTTATCTTGTGAAAATTTATATTTTCCACTTCCACGTGCTTTCCTCTACCTTCATGTCGTGTGAACATCAATTTCTCTTGATTGTCCACTTGTTTTCCTTTCTTAAACTTAATTCTTTCTTCATAAGTTTTAAGTCTCCCTATTGCTTCTTCCATAGTCATTGTACTTAGGTCGGAATATTGTTCTATAGATGCAACTATTTGCAGATACCTATCAGGTACAGCATTTAGTAGTTTCCTTACTAAGGTTTGATCTTCTATTGTGTGTCCTAGACTTGCGGCTTTGTTTACAAGAGTTGTGAGTTTTCCTGTAAAGGTGTCGATTGATTCATCTTCCTTCATGTGTAACAACTCAAAGTCTGATTTGAGTGTTTGTAGTCTCGCTTTTTGAACTCTCTCTTCGCCTATGTGTCTAGTTTTCAAAGCATCCCATATGGCTTTCGGGGTTTTGTGCTTTGTTATTTGAAGCAATTGATCTTTAGGTAAGGCTTGGTAAAGGTATGCAATAGCAGTTTTCTCCTTTTTCTTATCGGGTTGAGTCGTATCTAACGGCTCTATTGTTTCCCATAACCCATATGCTTCTAGAATGATTTGCATTTGAATTCCCCATAATGAGTAATTCACGGGTTTTAACATCGGGCATTGGATTTGAGGAGTAGTATTAGTTGTACTAACCTCCTTCTTTCCATTATCTCCACCTTCTTTCGTCATATCTCTAGGATATTGACTAAAAAAAATCTCCTAAACTTCTAACACAAGGTGTGTTAAAAAAAATCTAGCGCGCTTCTATTGTTTTGTGTCTTAGAGACAATCAAAACCTTATAGGATTAGTTTTAATCCGGAAACTATCCTCGGAGATTATATATTCTAAAACGAATAACCTAAGGTTAATTACTCCTTAAAAATTATTCCTAACTATATAATAAGCAGTGTAATCACTAGGTTATTATATTTTCTAAACCTTGACAAGATACTAACTTAAAATAAAGAAGTAACTTATCTAAAACAAAGCTATACAATATATATCAATAGAAACTAATATATACTATATGAAAAAAATAAAGTTGAAGGGTGGCTTTGTTAAATTGGGAACCTGGGGGGAGGGGGTAAATGTAAACCCGATGCCCTTTTTTTCGGTTCGGTGTTGCCCTGGCACTTATGTGCGCCTATTTTCTCTTGTTTATCTCTAAAGAGATAAGATTTCGTCTCTTTTGTTGAGACTAAAAACTGCTCCTTTTGATGGTTGACCGCCGAGTGTTTTGGCTTTGGTTAACCAACTTCTTCTGCACGGATGGTGTGTTCTTTTCTCGAACGCCCGTGATCCCTTTGATGCGGAAATGTGTTTTTCGTTCACTTGTTGGGATTCTTCTGCCGTGTATTGATTTAAATCAAGTGGTGATTCAAAGTTATGGTTGCTTAGTTTGATTCTTCAGAAAAACAGGTGTGTTTGTTCCTTGTTTTTTTGAATCAATAATTTGCCCCTTTGATGACTTTGTGTTATAGTCGAATTTGGTATATGATTTTTCTTTGTTTTTGAATCGATTTAGTACCAGTTGTGTTTAAATCGTGTACTATCTTGATCCTTGGGTTCTGTCTTGTTTCGGTATGTTTTTGACTGCTTTTTTGCAAAAAAATTTACCGAGACACAGGAGTGTATTGATTCAAGAACATGGTATGCAAAGACCTTGATATATGATGATTTGGTTAAAAATTACCAAACCTGCTCTGATACCAATTGTTGGCCTTTAACGATGGATCTATGGTCTATAAGTGGTCAAAATATACCAAGACACAAATACATGATTTAATCTTTACTTGAAATAAGTAGGTTTTATAAATTTGTCATCATCTTTGTTCGAATACAATAGCTATCTATTTATACATGTCGAATGGGTACAAATGAAAGGTTGTGTTGGTTCGAATCCAACAGACATGACCATTCAACTATAACTGTCAAATAACTGTTTTTGTAACTACCATGTAACTAACTCCTAACTGTCATTTGATGCAGCGGATTGGGATTAACCCAATAATTCCTTCATCACCCATATCTCCAAATTCATATATTCATCTTCATACATTCATTTTAACTATATATATATATATATAAAGAACAAACACAAGCATATATATATACTATACATTATGGAAATCACTTTAATCCCTTTGTTTAACCAAGAAGACTACTCCTATTTCCATACTTTCTTCCAAGAACTTGATAGTGATAATCAAACTGAGATTTCTTCTTTGGCTAAAAGGCGAAAATTAGTTGATGAGCAAGAGACTGAGTCTCTGAGGGAGATACTTGGACTTATCGATGATAAGAAGGTGCCCATTGAGAATGGAGGTTTGGAAAGGGTGAGGAAGGGGAGAAATGTGTCTTCTCCGGTGGCGGTGGAAGGTGGTGGAGTGCATAGGAGGTTGTGGGTCAAAGAGAGGTCCAAACGGTGGTGGAAATATCATGATAGTGATGAGTGTTCGGATGTCGAGTTTAGGAAAGCTTTTAGGATGAGTAAAGGGACTTTTAATATGATTTGTGAGGAGTTCGATTCTGGGGTTGCTAAGAAAGATACTATGCTACGTATGGCTATTCCTGTTCGTCAGCGAGTCGCTGTTTGTATTTACAGACTGGCAACTGGCGACCTGATCCGTGCTAAAACGTCTGCTAATATTGACCAAGTAAATGGTCAACAAGAGTCAAACAATCTAGGGCACGATGCAATTTACCAAGGAGTACAGAGTATCCCCGGGTCGTTATGTCCCAACGAGGTGTGAATTCTGAAATAAAACGAATTTGTGATCGAGTGAATATTGAACAGGAAAGGTTTGAGTTTGGGTTTTTTACACTAAGGAATAAAAGAAAATAGCTTAAACAAGCTATAAGAACAAGTACGTGAAAGCAAAATACTTAGAAACGTCTAAAACTAAAAACGCGTACGTTTAATTTAAAATTACGTAAACGTACGAAATAAAACGTGAATTCTGACTAACATAAATCCCACGGATGTGAAAATTATATTTTTGGAATCCTAATGATAAAAGAAAATTATAGAAAAAAGATTTATATTTTTCTGATTAATATTTTATTTATTATGAATTAAAAACTATTTTACACTAATTAAATTATTAAAAATACTAAAACTATAAGGAAAATTCTGAAACTTTTTATATAAATACTTTATGATAAGACAAAGCTAAGAAAAATATAAAAGTGGATACAGCTTATTCTGATAAGCTGCTATTAGCTAAAAAGATTAAATAAGCTAAACTAAAAATGAAGGTTAAATACAAATGGGATGTAAACTAAAACGAGAAAAGACCCTAGGGCGCAGTGGTAGTGTGTTGTGTGTGTGAGCTAAAGGTCTGGGGTTCGAACCTCACCCAGACCTTTTTTCTAAAACTTATTTTTTTGGAAATTTTCTTTTACAAACTTATTTTTTAGCAAATAATAAGCAACTTTTACAAAGGAATTAATTTTCTAATAAGCTAAATAAGCCAGAAACTAGGAGCTTAACACCACAGTCTACTTTATAAGGTTTTTAAAAACTTGGAATTTTAAGAAATAAGCTATTGGCTTGTAAATAAGCTATAAGCTACTGAAATAAGTTACTAGGGACTGAAGTAAGTATAAATAAGCTAGGGTAATCCAGAAAAAGCTTTGGAATAAGCTAATAAGCTCTTAAATGGGAAATGAAATGCTGAATTTTCTGTTTTGCAGGGCAAAAACGCAGCTTTTCAAGGCACTGAAAAGCTGGTGTAAAAAATTCTAAAAAATAAACTAAAAATATGGCGAAGTACACAAGCTAGGGAGCTATATGCGTGCCAAATTTTAGCTTCTAACTCCTTAAGATGAAGAAATGAAAAATCGACAAAAACTGGGCTGAAAATGAAAGTTATGAAAATAGTGCAGAATTTTTTACTTGTGTGGGCTGTTTTGGGTGTAGCCTTGTGCAGAGGTTCTAGGCTTTTGGTTACTCACTAAATGAACCTAGGGGGACTCAGAAATGCCATGGTTGAGGTCCAAATAAGCTTGTGGCTTATATTGGCTTATTTGATCACTTAAGAGGCTGAAATTAACACAATCAATACAAATAGGCCAAATCTATCTACAAGGCTTATAAGAACTTCAAAACAGCTTGATTTGGCTTATTTAGGCTAGTTCAAAGTTGGAAATATGGCACATGTACAGTAACAAGCTACTTTGACCAGTTGACTGGTCTAAACCAAACAACCCTTAATATGTGACTGTGATGATTTTAAAACTAAAACAGATTATTTTAGACTAAAATTTCTAATGAACTAAGTCTATTTAACTTATTTAAGTATTAATTAGTATGTATACACTGGAAATAAGCTGGGAATAAGTAGTTTACTATATAAGCTAATTTTGGCCTTTTTTTATGTTTTTTAGGTAAAAGGAAAACAAAGTTATTAAAAACTGATTATATTGATGAAATGTGATTAGAAACTAGTAATAAGCAACAAAAAACAGTAATAAGCTAATAATAAGCTATTGTACAGTAAAAGGAAAAATTATGCAAAAATATATAAAAATGCTTACAACTGAAATGTTAACAGGACAAAGAACTAGGACCAGAACCTAACTTGGTTTGTCACTTACCAAGCTAGAAACCAACCTCAGCTTTTCAGAACAGATTATACGCCCACGCAAACAGCTTTTTGGAGCTTATTGACTTTTTGTTGACTTTCGTTCAAACTTGGAATTAGAACATTAGGAATCCTTAATACTTCTTTAATTAACTTCAATAAGCTTATAAAAGCTTATTTTAACACTGATTTCAGATTAAAACATAAAAATCAAACATGACACTTTTGGCGGGAAAATCAGTTGCTACTGAAAACATGTAATAACTTTGATTGAACACTCAAATTATAACTTAAATTACTTAATTGATTCAAATATTACAAAACCCAGTAGAAAATTGCATGAAAACTATAACTACGACATTAATTTAACTAATTAAACTAAATTACACTATTCTAAAAACTACTACTCTGCTTCTCTGTGTGTTGTGGTACTCTTATACCCTTCAAATATCTTCCTTGGGTCCCTCAGATCAATCCCAGCTCTTGAATTGTCTTCAATTAATCCCAGCCGTGCACTTGTAAATTTGGCGCCAAAAGTCTAAAGTGGGAAAACCCACTTGGTACTGGAACTGATGGGGGGAGTGGGAAAGCATTAAAGGCTATTTTGGATTGTTAGGGAGTGGGTGAGGAGAGGACATAAGGGGTAGCAGCTGGCTTGGTGAGGTGGAAGGGATAAGCAGTGTTTGGCAGATATTTGGCTAGGTTTGACTTTTTGATTTACTGTAGAAGTTTGACTCTGTTTTATTTAAGCTGCCTTGACTTTTCTGTGGTCAAACTTGGTTATTTTGGATTTTGGGGAATAGAAATGGGTTAAGGGATTTAGAAAAATGGAATTTTGAATTGCTTAAATTTCAGGGACCAAAATTGCCATTTTCTGAAAGTTCAAGGACCTTTTATGTCATTTTTAAAAGTTGAAGGACCAAAACTGCCATTTCTTTAAAACTTTCATCCAAGGACCAATATTGTAAAAGTTAAATAGTTTAGGGACCTTGAATGATATTTTCCACATTTTTAACACCAGGGACTATTTCTGCCAATTTCTGAAAATTCAGGGACTGAAATTGACAATTATGCAAAATATGTTCGTTTTTCAACTGTTTTTAATCCTTTTGCACATGAAACACATAAAAACACAATCAAATGATATTTTCTGTATTTTGAAGCATTTTAAAGTGTTTTTGATTATTTTTGTGGGTTTAAACAATGTAAAATATATGTGTATTTAAAAAAATAAAGTTGAAGGGTGGCTTTGTTAAATTGGGAACCTGGGGGGGGGGGGTAAATGTAAACCCGGTGCCCTTTTTTTTGGTTCGGTGTTGCCCTGGCACTTATGTGCGCCTATTTTCTCTTGTTTATCTCTAAAGAGATAAGATTTCATCTCTTTTGTTGAGACTAAAAACTGCTCCTTTTGATGGTTGACCGTCGAGTGTTTTGGCTTTGGTTAACCAACTTCTTCTGCACGGATGGTGTGTTCTTTTCTCGAACGCCCGTGATCCCTTTGATGCGGAAATGTGTTTTTCGTTCACTTGTTGGGATTCTTCTGCCGTGTATTGATTTGAATCAAGTGGTGATTCAAAGTTATGGTTGCTTAGTTTGATTCTTCAGAAAAACAGGTGTGTTTGTTCCTTGTTTTTTTGAATCAATAATTTGCCCCTTTGATGACTTTGTGTTATAGTCGAATTTGGTATATGATTTTTCTTTGTTTTTGAATCGATTTAGTACCAGTTGTGTTTAAACCGTGTACTATCTTGATCCTTGGGTTCTGTCTTGTTTCGGTATGTTTTTGACTGCTTTTTTGCAAAAAAATTTACCGAGACACAGGAGTGTATTGATTCAAGAACATGGTATGCAAAGACCTTGATATATGATGATTTGGTTAAAAATTACCAAACCTGCTCTGATACCAATTGTTGGCCTTTAACGATGGATCTATGGTCTATAACGTGGTCAAAATATACCAAGACACAAATACATGATTTAATCTTTACTTGAAATAAGTAAGTTTTATAAATTTGTCACCATCTTTGTTCGAATACAATAGCTATCTATTTATACTTGTCGAATGGGTACAAATGAAAGGTTGTGTTGGTTCGAATCCAACAGACATGACCATTCAACTATAACTGTCAAATAACTGTTTTTGTAACTACCATGTAACTAACTCCTAGCTGTCATTTGATGCAGCGGATTGGGATTAACCCAATAATTCCTTCATCACCCATATCTCCAAATTCATATATTCATCTTCATACATTCATTTTCACATATATATATTTATATATATATATATATATATATATATATATATATATTATATATATATATATATATATATATAATATATATATATATATATTATAGACAAACACAAGCATATATATATACTATACATTATGGAAATCACTTTAATCCCTTTGTTTAACCAAGAAGACTACTCCTATTTCCATACTTTCTTCCAAGAACTTGATAGTGATAATCAAACTAAGATTTCTTCTTTGGCTAAAAGGCGAAAATTAGTTGATGAGCAAGAGACTGAGTCTCTGAGGGAGATACTTGGACTTATCGATGATAAGAAGGTGCCCATTGAGAATGGAGGTTTGGAAAGGGTGAGGAAGGGGAGAAATGTGTCTTCTCCGGTGGCGGTGGAAGGTGGTGGAGTGCATAGGAGGTTGTGGGTCAAAGAGAGGTCCAAACGGTGGTGGAAATATCATGATAGTGATGAGTGTTCGGATGTCGAGTTTAGGAAAGCTTTTAGGATGAGTAAAGGGACTTTTAATATGATTTGTGAGGAGTTGGATTCTGGGGTTGCTAAGAAAGATACTATGCTACGTTTGGCTATTCCTGTTCGTCAGCGAGTCGCTGTTTGTATATACAGACTGGCAACTGGCGACCCGCTGAGAACAGTTTCGTCTTTATTTGGGCTTGGGATATCCACGTGTCACAAACTTGTTCTTGAAGTTTGTGCCACGATAAAAGCAGTCTTAATGACTAAATTTCTCCAATGGCCTGATGAAGAGAGGCAAAGAGAGATCAAAAATGCATTCGGGTCAATATCGGGGATCCCAAATGTCAAGGGGTCAATCTACACGACTTATATATCAATAATCGCGCCAAAAACCAATCCAGAAGCTTACTTCAACAAAAAACATACGGCGAGAAACCAAAAACCATCTTACTCCACATCGGTTCAAGGCCTTGTCGACCCACAAGGTGTGTTCACAGATATATGCATTGGGTATCCAGGGTCGATGACTGACGAACAAATCTTGGAAAAACCGGCATTATCTCAAAGAACCAACATGGGTATGTTGCAAAACACATGGGTTGTTGGTAACTCAGGTTACCCTTTAAAAGATTGGATCTTGGTACCCTACACACATCAAAATCTTACATGGAGTCAACATACATTTAACCAAAAAATTTGTGAATTACAAGACATAGCTAAAGAAGCATTCATGAGGTTAAAAGGGAGATGGGGCTGTTTACAAAAAAGATCAGAAGTGAAGTTACAAGAATTGCCAATGGTACTAGGAGCATGTTGTGTTGGTTGTATTGTGTTTGGTTCCCAGATCAGGGTAAAGATAATCAATCAAGGTACCGGATATTCACTTGAAATCGTGTAATCACTTTCCAATAGAAACTATTCGACCCTATGCCTGGGTTACACGAATATCTCTATGGGATAAGACCAAGTGATGTTCTTGTTTTAGGCACAAATCAAGAACTGAATTGCTTTCAAGTGTTTAGGTTTTCCGTTTATATTTCATGCCGATGTGTTGATCTCTATATATATTAGAGATATACACAAAACCCTAGTCAAAGGAAATATGAGAAAATATTGGCCAAATATTCTCCATATACTTTCCTTAATTCTAGCTATAGTGGTTACAAGACCAGAAAATCATGGTCTTAATTAAGAATTTGAAACTTCCCAAAATAGGTCAAAGTTAGTTACAAATTCTATCCAGCATACCAGCAGTAG
The DNA here is from genome assembly GCA_021014915.2 of Artemisia tridentata subsp. tridentata. Lineage (NCBI taxonomy): Eukaryota > Viridiplantae > Streptophyta > Magnoliopsida > Asterales > Asteraceae > Artemisia > Artemisia tridentata. Next base: position 506,121,247 of record CP139508.1, read on the forward strand.
AATCTTATGCCTAGCAGCACAATAAATTGTACTAGCAGCAGAATCTATTGCCTAGCAACTCGGCAGCAGTATTATTGTACGAGCAGCAGTATCAATAACACTAGCAGCAGAATGTTCTGCATCAGCAGCACAATGAATAATACTAGCAGCAGAATGATCTGCATCAGCAGTATTATCATTTACACTAGTAACAGAACCACAAACCACTTAATTTGAGTCAGGGTAAACACTGACCTGATGGGTGTACACTCCGTACCTCCAAGCCCATTACCAGGTGTGAATTAATCCCTCAAGTGCACTAAATTTTCCAACAATCCTCCCCAAATTTAGTTCACTTCCTTTGCATGAAAAATAAACATTAAACAAACATGTGCATAAATGAAAATATCTTGAAGATTGAATTCTCATCTTAGTACATTACACGTTCAAATATTCGAGATTCATGGTGTTCTAAGAATTGAACCCTTCAACCCATTTGAATACCTGAAGATAAAATACACACAAGTTTCAAACACTTAAAAGCTCCTGACACTATACAAGCCATGTGTCCATATCCAATTCATAAATGTTGTAAAAGCTAAAAGTCCAAAGCTTCCTGAAGCGGCAAAACTTCAACATTTACATAGGTGGTTCCTCTTTATTCATGCTCCTGCTAAGCATTTTTTTAAAGAAAATTAACCATTGAGAAGTAAAGACTTCATCCTCCTTTTCAGCAGGTTCTGAGCACAACCTTGGGATGTAAAATAAAACATGTGCTCCGGTACACTAAATGTTCAGCTTTCCACATTAAACTCAGCTTCCAAGTTTCCTTAGGAAGGATTTGGGTGTCTTAGCATTCAGTGACTAAGTTGGACTTAAACCCATCCCTTTAGCAGACTTTAAAACCAAGTCTCTAGCCAAACCCTTCGTCAAGTGATCAGCTAAATTTTGTTGAGATCTAACAAACTCTATAGATACCACCCATTCATGATAAGCTCACGAATCATGCTATGCCTGACACCTAAGTGTCTAGACTTCCCATTGTACATCTGGCTATAAGCCTTTGCCAATGTAGCAGCACTATCACAACGGATAGAAATAGGTGCTATAGGTTTAGGCCACAATGGAATCTCAAGAAGCAAGTTTTTCAACCATTCAGCTTCTTTACCAGCAGCAGCTAAAGCCACAAATTCAGATTCCATAGTAGAACTGGTGATGCAAGTTTGCTTCTTGGATGCCCAAGAAATTGCACCTCCACCAAGTAGGAATACCCAGCCACTAGTAGACGAATTGTCTTCAGTGTTACTGATCCAACTTGCATCAGTGTATCCTTCTAACACTGAAGGATAACCAGTATATGAGAGACTATAATCCATAGTTCTCTTCAAATACTTCAGTACCCTCTGAATTGCTTGCCAATGATGAGCACTAGGATTACTAGTATACCTGCTCAATTTTCCCACAGCAAATGCAATATCAGGCCTTGTACAAGTCATGGCATACATTAAGCAGCCAATCACCCTAGAATACTCAAGTTGAGATACAGCCTTACCAGTATTAGGCATGAGCTTCTCACTTGTATCCATAGGAGTACTCACTGGAGTACAATCAAAGTAATTAAATTTCCTGAACACTTTCTCAATGTAATGAGACTGAGAGATAGAAATCTTGTTACTTTCATGTTTAATCCTTATTCCAAGGATAACATCAGCCTCCCCCATATCCTTCATGGAGAACATTGATGACAAAAATTTCTTTGTTAGGTCAACTTGATTTTGGTTAGTGCCAAAGATCAACATGTCATCAACATATAGACAAATGATGACTCCTTTACCAAATTCATCAAATTTGCTGTATACACATTTGTCAGACTGATTAAGTGAATAACCACTAGACAAAACCACTTTATCAAATTTTTGATGCCATTTCTTAGGTGCCTGCTTCAGTCCATATAAGGACTTAATCAGTTTGCACACCTTATTTTCATTTCCAGGCATGATAAAGCCCAGAGGTTGGTTCATATACACCTCCTCATCCAATTCACCATTCAAGAAAGCTGTCTTCACATTCATCTGATGAATAATCAGATTATGAATTGATGCCAAAGCAATTAGCAATCTTATGGTACTGATACGAGCTACAGGGGCATAAGTATCAAATTAGTCAATCCCTGACTTTTGTTTAAAGCCTTGAATGACTAGTCTAGCCTTGAACTTTTCAACAGCTCCATCAACCTTCATTTTCTTTTTGAAAATCCATTTGCAACCCAAAGGTTTGCAACCAGGTGGTAGATCAGCCAACACCCAAGTTTTGTTGCCCATGATGGAGTCCATCTCATCATTTATGGCCTCTTTCCAGAAAGCAACATCCTGGGACTTCATTGCTTCATCAAATGTTTTGGGATTATCCTCAACATTAAAGCAATAGGAGTGTTGGTCAGAGACCTCATCCCTTGTTCCTTCAATTAAATATAATTGAAACTCAGGTCCAAATGACTTTGGAGTCCTGACCCTTTTGCTCCTTCTGAGCTCAGGTTCAGGTTGTTGAACCACAACCTCATCAGGGACCTCATTAGAGATATCTGACACACTAACATCATTAGTTCCATTAGGAATCCTCTGACTTGGTCTAGGGACTGATGAGAATCTATTCTCATCAAAGATTGCATCCCTTGATTCAATTATAAAGTTAATTGAAACAGATTCATTAGGTTCAATAACATAGAACCTATATGCCTTGGAATGCTCAACATATCCAACAAAGATGCATTCAATGCCTCTTTCACCCAAAGTCTTTAGCTTTGGATCAGGGAGTCTTACAACTGCCCTACAACCCCAAACCCTCAGATAATTCAGGTTGGGTTTCTTTTTAGTCCAGAGTTCATAAGGGGTTGTCTTGTTCCATTTGTTGGGAACTCTATTTAATAAATAGCAAGCTGTTAACATAGCTTCACCCCAGAACCCTTGACTCAGCCCAGAATAGGACAACATGGAATTAACCATCTCCTTCAGCACCCTGTTTTTCCTTTCAGAAATACCATTTTGCTGAGGAGTATAGGGAGCAGTCGTTTCATGGATTATACCAACAGACTGAAAATACATAGTATCCATGCACTCACCTCCCCTATCAGTCCTTAATCTCTTGATTAGGGACTCTTGTTTGCCTATGTGTCTAGTTTTCAAAGCATCCCATATGGCTTTCGGGGTTTTGTGCTTTGTTATTTGAAGCAATTGATCTTTGGGTAAGGCTTGGTAAAGGTATGCAATAGCAGTTTTCTCCTTTTTCTTATCGGGTTGAGTCGTATCTAACGGCTCTATTGTTTCCCATAACCCATTTGCTTCTAGAATGATTTGCATTTGAATTGCCCATAATGAGTAATTCACGGGTTTTAACATCGGGCATTGGATTTGAGGAGTTGTATTAGTTGTACTAACCTCCTTCTTTCCATTATCTCCACCTTCTTTCGTCATATCTCTAGGATATTGACTAAAAAAAAATCTCCTAAACTTCTAACACAAGGTGTGTTAAAAAAAATCTAGCGCGCTTCTATTGTTTTGTGTCTTAGAGACAATCAAAACCTTATAGGATTAGTTTTAATCTGGAAACTATCCTCGGAGATTATATATTCTAAAACGAATAACCTAAGGTTAATTACTCCTTAAAAATTATTCCTAACTATATAATAAGCAGTGTAATCACTAGGTTATTATATTTTCTAAACCTTGACAAGATACTAACTTAAAATAAAGAAGTAACTTATCTAAAACAAAGCTATACAATATATATCAATAGAAACTAATATATACTATATGAAAAAAATAAAGTTGAAGGGTGGCTTTATTAAATTGGGAACCTGGGGGGGGGGGGGGGTAAATGTAAACCTGATGCCCTTTTTTTTGGTTCGGTGTTGCCCTGGCACTTATGTGCGCCTATTTTCTCTTGTTTATCTCTAAAGAGATAAGATTTCGTCTCTTTTGTTGAGACTAAAAACTGCTCCTTTTGATGGTTGACCGCCGAGTGTTTTGGCTTTGGTTAACCAACTTCTTCTGCACGGATGGTGTGTTCTTTTCTCGAACGCCCGTGATCCCTTTGATGCGGAAATGTGTTTTTCGTTCACTTGTTGGGATTCTTCTGCCGTGTATTGATTTGAATCAAGTGGTGATTCAAAGTTATGGTTGCTTAGTTTGATTCTTCAGAAAAACAGGTGTGTTTGTTCCTTGTTTTTGTAACAGCTATGAGATAGCCGCCCTCTACCCCACTCTTTTCAGTCGAGCTATTTCATAGCATCAAACTCTTGCTATTCTCATAGAGAACTGCCCACTTGAATAGAGGTTACAGCCTACTGTAATAGAGGATACATCCCGTATCACCTATCAATTCTCAAATGGCATCAACTCTATCTTGAAAAAAAGCTGATAGTCTACCTTTCATAGTCTTTCTACGGAACGCACCTACAATACCCTTTGATGACTTTGTGTTATAGTCGAATTTGGTATATGATTTTTCTTTGTTTTTGAATCGATTTAGTACCAGTTGTGTTTAAACCGTGTACTATCTTGATCCTTGGGTTCTGTCTTGTTTCGGTATGTTTTTGACTGCTTTTTTGCAAAAAAATTTACCGAGACACAGGAGTGTATTGATTCAAGAACATGGTATGCAAAGACCTTGATATATGATGATTTGGTTAAAAATTACCAAACCTGCTCTGATACCAATTATTGGCCTTTAACGATGGATCTATGGTCTATAACGTGGTCAAAATATACCAAGACACAAATACATGATTTAATCTTTACTTGAAATAAGTAAGTTTTATAAATTTGTCATCATCTTTGTTCGAATACAATAGCTATCTATTTATACATGTCGAATGGGTACAAATGAAAGGTTGTGTTGGTTCGAATCCAACAGACATGACCATTCAACTATAACTGTCAAATAACTGTTTTTGTAACTACCATGTAACTAACTCCTAACTGTCATTTGATGCAGCGGATTGGGATTAACCCAATAATTCCTTCATCACCCATATCTCCAAATTCATATATTCATCTTCATACATTCATTTTCAACATATATATATATATATATATATATATATATATATATATATATATATATATATATATATATATATATATATATATATATATATATATATATATATATATATATATATATATAGACAAACACAAGCATATATATATACTATACATTATGGAAATCACTTTAATCCCTTTGTTTAACCAAGAAGACTACTCCTATTTTCATACTTACTTCCAAGAACTTGATAGTGATAATCAAACTGAGATTTCTTCTTTGGCTAAAAGGCGAAAATTAGTTGATGAGCAAGAGACTAAGTCTCTGAGGGAGATACTTGGACTTATCGATGATAAGAAGGTGCCCATTGAGAATGGAGGTTTGGAAAGGGTGAGGAAGGGGAGAAATGTGTCTTCTCCTGTGGCGGTGGAAGGTGGTGGAGTGCATAGGCGGTTGTGGGTCAAAGAGAGGTCCAAACGGTGGTGGAAATATCATGATAGTGATGAGTGTTCGGATGTCGAGTTTAGGAAAGCTTTTAGGATGAGTAAAGGGACTTTTAATATGATTTGTGAGGAGTTGGATTCTGGGGTTGCTAAGAAAGATACTATGCTACGTATGGCTATTCCTGTTCGTCAGCGAGTCGCTGTTTGTATATACAGACTGGCGACCCGCTGAGAACAGTTTCGTCTTTATTTGGGCTTGGGATATCTACGTGTCACAAACTTGTTCTTGAAGTTTGTGCCGCGATAAAAGCAGTCTTAATGACTAAATTTCTCCAATGGCCTGATGAAGAGAGGCAAAGAGAGATCAAAAATGCATTCGGGTCAATATCGGGGATCCCAAATGTCAATGGGTCAATCTACACGACTCATATATCAATAATCGCGCCAAAAACCAATCCAGAAGCTTACTTCAACAAAAAACATACGGCGAGAAACCAAAAACCATCTTACTCCACATCGGTTCAAGGCCTTGTCGACCCACGAGGTGTGTTCACAGATATATGCATTGGGTATCCAGGGTCGATGACTGACGAACAAATCTTGGAAAAACTGGCATTATCTCAAAGAACCAACATGGGTATGTTGCAAAACACATGGGTTGTTGGTAACTCAGGTTACCCTTTAAAAGATTGGATCTTGGTACCCTACACACATCAAAATCTTACATGGATTCAACATACATTTAACCAAAAAATTGGTGAATTACAAAACATAGCTAAAGACGCATTCATGAGGTTTAAAGGGAGATGGGGCTGTTTACAAAAAAGATCAGAAGTGAAGTTACAAGAATTGCCAATGGTACTAGGAGCATGTTGTGTTGGTTGTATTGTGTTTGGTTCCCAGATCAGGGTAAAGATAATCAATCAAGGTACCGGATATTCACTTGAAATCGTGTAATCACTTTCCAATAGAAACTATTCGACCCTATGCCTGGGTTACACGAATATCTCTATGGGATAAGACCAAGTGATGTTCTTGTTTTAGGCACAAATCAAGAACCGAATTGCTTTCAAGTGTTTAGGTTTTCCGTTTATATTTCATGCCGATGTGTTGATCTCTATATATATTAGAGATATACTCAAAACCCTAGTCAAAGGAAATATGAGAAAATATTGGCCAAATATTCTCCATATACTTTCCTTAATTCTAGCTATAGTGGTTACAAGACCAGAAAATCATGGTCTTAATTAAGAATTTGAAACTTCCCAAAATAGGTCAAAGTTAGTTACAAATTCTATCCAGCATACCAGTAGTAGAATCTTATGCCTAGCAGCACAATAAATTGTACTAGCAGCAGAATCTATTGGCTAGCATCTCAGCAGCAGTATTATTGTACGAGCATTAGTATCAATAACACTAGCAGCAGAATGTTCTGCATCAGCAGCACAATGAATAATACTAGCAGCAGAATGATCTGCATCAGCAGTATTATCATTTACACTAGCAGCAGAACCACAAACCACTCAATTTGAGTCAGGGTAAACACTGACCTGATGGGTGTACACTCCGTACCTCCAAGCCCATTACCAGGTGTGAATTAATCCCTCAAGTGCACTAAATTTTCCAACAATCCTCCCCAAATTTAGTTCACTTCCTTTGCATGAAAAATAAACATTAAACAAACATGTGCATAAATGAAAATATCTTGAAGATTGAATTCTCATCTTAGTACATTACACGTTCAAATATTCGAGAATCAGGGTGTTCTAAGAATTGAACCCTTCAACCCATTTGAATACCTGAAGATAAAATACACACAAGTTTCAAACACTTAAAAGCTCCTGACACTATACAAGCCATGTGTCCATATCCAATTCATAAATGTTGTAAAAGATAAAAGTCCAAAGCTTCCTGAAGCGGCAAAACTTCAACATTTACATAGGTGGTTCCTCTTTATTCATGCTCCTGCTAAGCATTTTTTTAAAGAAAATTAACCATTGAGAAGTAAAGACTTCATCCTCCTTTTCAGCAGGTTCTGAGCACAACCTTGGGATGTAAAATAAAACATGTGCTCCGGTACACTAAATGTTCAGCTTTCCACATTAAACTCAGCTTCCAAGTTTCCTTAGGAGGGATTTGGGTGTCTTAGCATTCAGTGACTAAGTTGGACTTAAACCCATCCCTTTAGCAGACTTTAAAACCAAGTCTCTAGCCAAACCCTTCGTCAAGTGATCAGCTAAATTTTGTTGAGATCTAACAAACTCTATAGATACCACCCATTCATGATAAGCTCACGAATCATGCTATGCCTGACACCTAAGTGTCTAGACTTCCCATTGTACATCTGGCTATAAGCCTTTGCCAATTTAGCAGCACTATCACAACGGATAGAAATAGGTGCTATAGGTTTAGGCCACAATGGAATCTCAAGAAGCAAGTTTTTCAACCATTCAGCTTCTTTACCAGCAGCAGCTAAAGCCACAAATTCAGATTCCATAGTAGAACTGGTGATGCAAGTTTGCTTCTTGGATGCCCAAGAAATTGCACCTCCACCAAGAAGGAATACCCAGCCACTAGTAGACGAATTGTCTTCAGTGTTACTGATCTAACTTGCATCAGTGTATCCTTCTAACACTGAAGGATAACCAGTATATGAGAGACTATAATCCATAGTTCTCTTTAAATACTTCAGTACCCTCTGAATTGCTTGCCAATGATGAGCACTAGGATTACTAGTATACCTGCTCAATTTTCCCACAGCAAATGCAATATCAGGCCTTGTACAAGTCATGGCATACATTAAGCAGCCAATCACCCTAGAATACTCAAGTTGAGATACAGCCTTACCAGTATTAGGCATGAGCTTCTCACTTGTATCCATAGGAGTACTCACTGGAGTACAATCAAAGTAATTAAATTTCCTGAACACTTTCTCAATGTAATGAGACTAAGAGATAGAAATCTTGTTACTTTCTTGTTTAATCCTTATTCCAAGGATAACATCAGCCTCCCCCATATCCTTCATGGAGAACATTGATGACAAAAATTCCTTTGTTAGGTCAACTTGATTTTGGTCAGTGCCAAAGGTCAACATGTCATCAACATATAGACAAATGATGACTCCTTTACCAGATTCATCAAATTTGCTGTATACACATTTGTCAGACTGATTAAGTGAATAACCACTAGACAAAACCACTTTATCAAATTTTTGATGCCATTTCTTAGGTGCCTGCTTCAGTCCATATAAGGACTTAATCAGTTTGCACACTTTATTTTCATTTCCAGGCATGATAAAGCCCTGAGGTTGGTTCATATACACCTCCTCATCCAATTCACCATTCAAGAAAGCTGTCTTCACATCCATCTGATGAATAATCAGATTATGAATTGATGCCAAAGCAATTAGCAATCTTATGGTACTGATACGAGCTACAGGGGCATAAGTATCAAATTAGTCAATCCCTGACTTTTGTTTAAAGCCTTGAATGACTAGTCTAGCCTTGAACTTTTCAACAGCTCCATCAACCTTCATTTTCTTTTTGAAAATCCATTTGCAACCCAAAGGTTTGCAACCAGGTGGTAGATCAGCCAACACCCAAGTGTTGTTGCCCATGATGGAGTCCATCTCATCATTTATGGCCTCTTTCCAGAAAGCAACATCCTGGGACTTCATTGCTTCATCAAATGTTTTGGGATTATCCTCAACATTAAAGCAATAGGAGTGTTGGTCAGAGACCTCATCCCTTGTTCCTTCAATTAAATATAATTGAAACTCAGGTCCAAATGACTTTGGAGTCCTGACCCTTTTGCTCCTTCTGAGCTCAGGTTCAGGTTGTTGAACCACAACCTCATCAGGGACCTCATTAGAGATATCTGACACACTAACATCATTAGTTCCATTAGGAATCCTCTGACTTGGTCTAGGGACTGATGAGAATCTATTCTCATCAAAGATTGCATCCCTCGATTCAATTATAAAGTTAATTGAAACAGATTCATTAGGTTCAATAACATAGAACCTATATGCCTTGGAATGCTCAACATATCCAAAACAGATGCATTCAATGCCTCTTTCACCCAAAGTCTTTAGCTTTGGATCAGGGAGTCTTACAATTGCCCTACAACCCCAAACCCTCAGATAATTCAGGTTGGGTTTCTTTTTAGTCCAGAGTTCATAAGGGGTTGTCTTGTTCCATTTGTTGGGAACTCTATTTAATAAATAGCAAGCTGTTAACATAGCTTCACCCCAGAACCCTTGACTCAGCCCAGAATAGGACAACATGGAATTAACCATCTCCTTCAGCACCCTGTTTTTCCTTTCAGAAATACCATTTTGCTGAGGAGTATAGGGAGCAGTCGTTTCATGGATTATACCAACAGACTGAAAATACATAGTATCCATGCACTCACCTCCCCTATCAGTCCTTAATCTCTTGATTAGGGACTCTTGTTCGCCTATGTGTCTAGTTTTCAAAGCATCCCATATGGCTTTCGGGGTTTTGTGCTTTGTTATTTGAAGCAATTGATCTTTGGGTAAGGCTTGGTAAAGGTATGCAATAGCAGTTTTCTCCTTTTTCTTATCGGGTTGAGTCGTATCTAACGGCTCTATTGTTTCCCATAACCCATTTGCTTCTAGAATGATTTGCATTTGAATTGCCCATAATGAGTAATTCATGGGTTTTAACATCGGGCATTGGATTTGAGGAGTAGTATTAGTTGTACTAACCTCCTTCTTTCCATTATCTCCACCTTCTTTCGTCATATCTCTAGGATATTGACTAAAAAAAAATCTCCTAAACTTCTAACACAAGGTGTGTTAAAAAAAATCTAGCGCGCTTCTATTGTTTTGTGTCTTAGAGACAATCAAAACCTTATAGGATTAGTTTTAATCCGGAAACTATCCTCGGAGATTATATATTCTAAAACGAATAACCTAAGGTTAATTACTCCTTAAAAATTATTCCTAACTATATAATAAGCAGTGTAATCACTAGGTTATTATATTTTCTAAACCTTGACAAGATACTAACTTAAAATAAAGAAGTAACTTATCTAAAACAAAGCTATACAATATATATCAATAGAAACTAATATATACTATATGAAAAAAATAAAGTTGAAGGGTGGCTTTGTTAAATTGGGAACCTGGGGGGAGGGGGTAAATGTAAACCCGATGCCCTTTTTTTTGGTTCGGTGTTGCCCTGGCACTTATGTGCGCCTATTTTCTCTTGTTTATCTCTAAAGAGATAAGATTTCGTCTCTTTTGTTGAGACTAAAAACTGCTCCTTTTGATGGTTGACCGCCGAGTGTTTTGGCTTTGGTTAACCAACTTCTTCTGCATGGATGGTGTGTTCTTTTCTCGAACGCCCGTGATCCCTTTGATGCGGAAATGTGTTTTTCGTTCACTTGTTGGGATTCTTCTGCCGTGTATTGATTTGAATCAAGTGGTGATTCAAAGTTATGGTTGCTTAGTTTGATTCTTCAGAAAAACAGGTGTGTTTGTTCCTTGTTTTTTTGAATCAATAATTTGCCCCTTTGATGACTTTGTGTTATAGTCGAATTTGGTATATGATTTTTCTTTGTTTTTGAATCGATTTAGTACCAGTTGTGTTTAAATCGTGTACTATCTTGATCCTTGGGTTCTGTCTTGTCTCGGAATGTTTTTGACTGCTTTTTTTCAAAAAAATTTACCGAGACACAGGAGTGTATTGATTCAAGAACATGGTATGCAAAGACCTTGATATATGATGATTTGGTTAAAAATTACCAAACCTGCTCTGATACCAATTGTTGGCCTTTAACGATGGATCTATGGTCTATAACGTGGTCAAAATATACCAAGACACAAATACATGATTTAATCTTTACTTGAAATAAGTAGGTTTTATAAATTTGTCATCATCTTTGTTCGAATACAATAGCTATCTATTTATACATGTCGAATGGGTACAAATGAAAGGTTGTGTTGGTTCGAATCCAACAGACATGACCATTCAACTATAACTGTCAAATAACTGTTTTTGTAACTACCATGTAACTAACTCCTAACTGTCATTTGATGCAGCGGATTGGGATTAACCCAATAATTCCTTCATCACCCATATCTCCAAATTCATATATTCATCTTCATACATTCATTTTCAACATATATATATATATATATATATATATATATATATATATATATATATATATATATATATAATAATAAATAATATATATATATATATAATTATGACAAACACAAGCATAATATACTTCATTATGGAATCACTTTAATCCCTTTGTTTAACCAAGAAGACTACTCCTATTTCCATACTTTCTTCCAAGAACTTGATAGTGATAATCAAACTGAGATTTCTTCTTTGGCTAAAAGGCGAAAATTAGTTGATGAGCAAGAGACTGAGTCTCTGAGGGAGATACTTGGACTTATCGATGATAAGAAGGTGCCCATTGAGAATGGAGGTTTGGAAAGGGTGAGGAAGGGGAGAAATGTGTCTTCTCCGGTGGCAGTGGAAGGTGGTGGAGTGCATAGGAGGTTGTGGGTCAAAGAGAGGTCCAAACGGTGGTGGAAATATCATGATAGTGATGAGTGTTCGGATGTCGAGTTTAGGAAAGCTTTTAGGATGAGTAAAGGGACTTTTAATATGATTTGTGAGGAGTTGGATTCTGGGGTTGCTAAGAAAGATACTATGCTACGTATGGCTATTCCTGTTCGTCAGCGAGTCGCTGTTTGTATTTACAGACTGGCAACTGGCGACCTGATCCGTGCTAAAACGTCTGCTAATATCGACCAAGTAAATGGTCAACAAGAGTCAAACAATCTAGGGCACGATGCAATTTACCAAGGAGTACAGAGTATCCCCGGGTCGTTATGTCCCAACGAGGTGTGAATTCTGAAATAAAACGAATTTGTGATCGAGTGAATATTGAACAGGAAAGGTTTTAGTTTGGGTTTTTTACACTAAGGAATAAAAGAAAATAGCTTAAACAAGCTATAAGAACAAGTGAGTGAAAGCAAAATACTTAGAAACGTCTAAAACTAAAAACGCGTACGTTTAATTTAAAATTACGTAAACGTACGAAATAAAACGTGAATTCTGACTAACATAAATCCCACGGATGTGAAAATTATATTTTTGGAATCCTAATGATAAAAGAAAATTATAGAAAAAAGATTTATATTTTTCTGATTAATATTTTATTTATTATGAATTAAAAACTATTTTACACTAATTAAATTATTAAAAATACTAAAACTATAAGGAAAATTCTGAAACTTTTTATATAAATACTTTATGATAAGACAAAGCTAAGAAAAATATAAAAGTGGATACAGCTTATTCTGATAAGCTGCTATTAGCTAAAAAGATTAAATAAGCTAAACTAAAAATGAAGGTTAAATACAAATGGGATGTAAACTAAAACGAGAAAAGACCCTAGGGCGCAGTGGTAGTGTGTTGTGTGTGTGAGCTAAAGGTCTGGGGTTCGAACCTCACCCAGACCTTTTTTCTAAAACTTATTTTTTTGGAAATTTTCTTTTACAAACTTATTTTTTAGCAAATAATAAGCAACTTTTACAAAGGAATTAATTTTCTAATAAGCTAAATAAGCCAGAAACTAGGAGCTTAACACCACAGTCTACTTTATAAGGTTTTTAAAAACTTGGAATTTTAAGAAATAAGCTATTGGCTTGTAAATAAGCTATAAGCTACTGAAATAAGTTACTAGGGACTGAAGTAAGTATAAATAAGCTAGGGTAATCCAGAAAAAGCATTGGAATAAGCTAATAAGCTCTTAAATGGGAAATGAAATGCTGAATTTTCTGTTTTGCAGGGCAAAAACGCAGCTTTTCAAGGCACTGAAAAGCTGGTGTAAAAAATTCTAAAAAATAAACTAAAAATATGGCGAAGTAACAAAGCTAGGGAGCTATATGCGTGCCAAATTTTAGCTTCTAACTCCTTAAGATGAAGAAATGAAAAATCGACAAAAACTGGGCTGAAAATGAAAGTTATGAAAATAGTGCAGAATTTTTTACTTGTGTGGGCTGTTTTGGGTGTAGCCTTGTGCAGAGGTTCTAGGCTTTTGGTTACTCACTAAATGAACCTAGGGGGACTCAGAAATGCCATGGTTGAGGTCCAAATAAGCTTGTGGCTTATATTGGCTTATTTGATCACTTAAGAGGCTGAAATTAACACAATCAATACAAATAGGCCAAATCTATCTACAAGGCTTATAAGAACTTCAAAACAGCTTGATTTGGCTTATTTAGGCTAGTTCAAAGTTGGAAATATGGCACATGTACAGTAACAAGCTACTTTGACCAGTTGACTGGTCTAAACCAAACAACCCTTAATATGTGACTGTGATGATTTTAAAACTAAAACAGATTATTTTAGACTAAAATTTCTAATGAACTAAGTCTATTTAACTTATTTAAGTATTAATTAGTATGTATACACTGGAAATAAGCTGGGAATAAGTAGTTTACTATATAAGCTAATTTTGGCCTTTTTTTATGTTTTTTAGGTAAAAGGAAAACAAAGTTATTAAAAACTGATTATATTGATGAAATGTGATTAGAAACTAGTAATAAGCAACAAAAAACAGTAATAAGCTAATAATAAGCTATTGTACAGTAAAAGGAAAAATTATGCAAAAATATATAAAAATGCTTACAACTGAAATGTTAACAGGACAAAGAACTAGGACCAGAACCTAACTTGGTTTGTCACTTACCAAGCTAGAAACCAACCTCAGCTTTTCAGAACAGATTATACGCCACGCCAGAACAGCTTTTTGGAGCTTATTGACTTTTTGTTGACTTTCGTTCAAACTTGGAATTAGAACATTAGGAATCCTTAATACTTCTTTAATTAACTTCAATAAGCTTATAAAAGCTTATTTTAACACTGATTTCAGATTAAAACATAAAAATCAAACATGACACTTTTGGCGGGAAAATCAGTTGCTACTGAAAACATGTAATAACTTTGATTGAACACTCAAATTATAACTTAAATTACTTAATTGATTCAAATATTACAAAACCCAGTAGAAAATTGCATGAAAACTATAACTACGACATTAATTTAACTAATTAAACTAAATTACACTATTCTAAAAACTACTACTCTGCTTCTCTGTGTGTTGTGGTACTCTTATACCCTTCAAATATCTTCCTTGGGTCCCTCAGATCAATCCCAGCTCTTGAATTGTCTTCAATTAATCCCAGCCGTGCACTTGTAAATTTGGCGCCAAAAGTCTAAAGTGGGAAAACCCACTTGGTACTGGAACTGATGGGGGGGAGTGGGAAAGCATTAAAGGCTATTTTGGATTGTTAGGGAGTGGGTGAGGAGAGGACATAAGGGGTAGCAGCTGGCTTGGTGAGGTGGAAGGGATAAGCAGTGTTTGGCAGATATTTGGCTAGGTTTGACTTTTTGATTTACTGTAGAAGTTTGACTCTGTTTTATTTAAGCTGCCTTGACTTTTCTGTGGTCAAACTTGGTTATTTTGGATTTTGGGGAATAGAAATGGGTTAAGGGATTTAGAAAAATGGAATTTTGAATTGCTTAAATTTCAGGGACCAAAATTGCCATTTTCTGAAAGTTCAAGGACCTTTTATGTCATTTTTAAAAGTTGAAGGACCAAAACTGCCATTTCTTTAAAACTTTCATCCAAGGACCAATATTGTAAAAGTTAAATAGTTTAGGGACCTTGAATGATATTTTCCACATTTTTAACACCAGGGACTATTTCTGCCAATTTCTGAAAGTTCAGGGACTGAAATTGACAATTATGCAAAATATGTTCGTTTTTCAACTGTTTTTAATCCTTTTGCACATGAAACACATAAAAACACAATCAAATGATATTTTCTGTATTTTGAAGCATTTTAAAGTGTTTTTGATTGTTTTTGTGGGTTTAAACAATGTAAAATATATGTGTATTTAGACACATATCAAATCCCCCACACTAAACTATTGCTAGTCCCTAGCAATCTTTTATGAAAATTTAATGGATTTTATCTCTTTACCAAAAGCCATTACTTCTGGAGTAGCCATTGTTTCAGTATGTGATACCTTGGTACAATGATAACCAAATGATTTTTAGCAAATCATCAGCTGTCAACGGATTTGATTTGTCTTTACCAGAAGCCGTTTGCTTCTGGACTAGCCAACTCTTAGATAAAATACAGTTATTATCTTTGGTGAGCTGATTACCAATTATGGTTTTTCCACTGCCTTTACCACAAGCCATAACCTTGCGGGCTAGCCAACTCTTTACTTATAAAGATATGGTGAGTCGAATACCATACAATTTTAGGCAAATTGTCAGCCATCAATGGGTTTGATTTATCTTTACCCAGAGCCGTTTGCTCTCGGATTAGCCAATCCTTATGTGGGTTAGACATGGTGGACTGATAACCATTTATTGCGTTCTAAGTGAGAAAAAAAATTAAAATTTTGGCCAAAATGGGGGTACTGGGGCACTAAAAAGGTACATATGTGAACAAATTCGCCATAATTCCCCCCCACACTTAGAACTGAATATTGCCCTCAATATTCAAAGCACCGGTTGTTAAACCAACACTTAGAACGTGAAAAAGTAATACTAAGAGCCATTTATTTTATACATACTTTTTTTTTTTTTTTTTTTTTACAGATACATATATACAACATGTGGGGCATCTCCCCCACACTTAGGTGGTAGAACAGAGAAAGAAGTCAGAAATATGGGTGAAAACCCATATGGTGGGCTAATATTTTTGATCACCGAGTCACTTAGCTTGACTCGACCCCGCATTCATTGGTTCCTGGGGAAGCAGGTGGAAGAAACAATCTCCATCGGACTTTCATTTGAAATGTTAGGAAAAACATTGAAGTTCATGAAAGATCCACTCTGATGAGATACATCCGGCTCAATCAGAGATGCCGGGGTCAAAAACTTTGTCCTCATTCCCAAATGAGTGAGGGAAACGACAAGCTACCTTATAAGGACAGAAAGGTAGAAAAACTCGAACGACATATGTGAAGTCAATATAAAGGCCATCCTCAACGGGAGATGTCACATGTGTCGGAGAAAGATTAATATCGGGTTTAAGATTTGAGGTCACATCATCAAGTTTATGAAATATAGAGTTCTTGACCTCATCGTTTTCTAACTCTTCATCAAAGAGAGGATTTATTTTGATAGAAAAGCACTCATCATCAAATTCAAAAAGAGAATTCGAATAGACTTTGAGACTTTCATTTTGAACTTCCTCATCAGAAAGTGATTCGCTATCACTAGAGGAAAAATCATCATTTGAATTGAAAAGGGGATTAGAGAAAATCCCGAAAGAATCACTGAAAAGAGGGTTAGAAAACGTCCCGAAAAAATCATCAGTAGTGTCAAGAGTTTGATCACTACTAAAAGATTCATCACTTTCACTGTCGGAAATATCCTCAGACTCACTTGGGATTGGGATAAGGTTCTCAGCACTAGACTTTATGAATTCATCCGATTCCTTTTCAGGAATATTGCTAATTTGCTCATCCCCCATAATTAGATAGTCCTTGGGGTCCAAAGTTGGAAAGAATGATGGGATTGCAATAGACTGAGGGAGTTGAGAAATGATATCACTAATAGGAATAGTACTCTCCTTGTCATCATCGTCGTCATCGAGCATGCACGCTTGATTAAATAAGAACCGATTGTGTGCAGCTCGTTCTATGGCAAGTAACTCTTCCATAGATTCACCATGACGATCATTTTGGGTATGCCTAACAGCCGAATTTTCAAGTGTATCCCTCACATTTTGAAGTTTTTGGAGTATATCTTTGAAAGATTCTTCAAGAGGAGATGGCTGAGGTTGAATCATTTGATCATGTGGAGGTTGGTCATGACAAGAATATTCATAATTGTCACAAGGGCCTTGCTCATAGACAAGCGGGGTCCTTGTTTGACAATCGGATTCATAATGCGGACCTCCACAGTATTCACAACAGTAAAACTGTTGTGGTGGTGGATAATATGGAGATGTGTCAAATCCGGATGATGTCTGATTGTTATAAGGGTTCTGCTCATAGACAAGCATATCTCCCGTTCGACAATCATATTCCGGATGAGGACAACCTCCACAAAATTCACAAGAATATGTTTCCATCTCATGGTTCGGGGGTTGGTTAAGGAAATTGGTTGTTTCATTGTTGGGATTTTGGTCATAGACAAACTCGTTTCCCAAATTCACAATGCTACAACCGTGGCAATTTCCACCATTTGGAGGTCCCCCACACTGTTCACAACCATAGTTGTAAGATGAAGATATCTGGGGTTGTGGAGAGCAGTCGGAGAAATTTGGCGGTTCATTTGGATCATAAGTAATTGAATTACTTGAACCGCAAAACAAACAACTCCCGTTCTGAATATCATTACCACATCATTCACAAGTACACCAACGACACGGTAAACCGAAAAGCGGCTCTCCACAACCGACACAAGGAATTAATGATTCCACAAAGAGGTTTAAGAAGATAGAATTAAACGTTTAGAGGGTACGGGAGAAAGAATCAAAAAGGGGTAAGAGGGTAAATATGAATATTTTTGGGATTTTTGAAAAACATATGAAAAGTATAAAAGGAAAAATAAATTTTTGAAATAAAAATCTTTTTGGGTTTTTTGTGTTCGTTGAAAACTTGAATAAAAATGTTTTTGGTAATCGATCCGTCAAACGAATTAACTTCACGATAATTTTGGTTTTTATAAGAAAAATATGAGAATATGGACAAGGATGGTAAATATACAATGGATGTATACTCAACAACACTGATACTGCAAATGCGTTCTACGCAGCACACCTCCCCGGCAGCGGCGCCAAAATTTGATCCGTACTAAAACGTCTGCTAATATCGACCAAGTAAATGGTCAACAAGAGTCAAACAATCTAGGGCACGATGCAATTTACCAAGGAGTACAGAGTATCCCCGGGTCGTTATGTCCCAACGAGATGTGAATTCTGAAATAAAACGAATTTGTGATCGAGTGAATATTGAACAGGAAAGGTTTGAGTTTGGGTTTTTTACACTAAGGAATAAAAGAAAATAGCTTAAACAAGCTATAAGAACAAGTACGTGAAAGCAAAATACTTAAAAACGTCTAAAACTAAAAACGCGTACGTTTAATTTAAAATTACGTAAACGTACGAAATACAACGTGAATTCTGACTAACATAAATCCCACGGATGTGAAAATTATATTTTTGGAATCCTAATGATAAAAGAAAATTATAGAAAAAAGATTTATATTTTCCTGATTAATATTTTATTTATTATGAATTAAAAACTATTTTACACTAATTAAATTATTAAAAATACTAAAACTATAAGGAAAATTCTGAAACTTTTTATATAAATACTTTATGATAAGACAAAGCTAAGAAAAATATAAAAGTGGACACAGCTTATTTTGATAAGCTGCTATTAGCTAAAAAGATTAAATAAGCTAAACTGAAAATGAAGGTTAAATACAAATGGGATGTAAACTAAAACGAGAAAAGACCCTAGGGCGCAGTGGTAGTGTGTTGTGTGTGTGAGCTAAAGGTCTGGGGTTCGAACCTCACCCAGACCTTTTTTCTAAAACTTATTTTTTTGGAAATTTTCTTTTACAAACTTATTTTTTAGCAAATAATAAGCAACTTTTACAAAGGAATTAATTTTCTAATAAGCTAAATAAGCCAGAAACTAGGAGCTTAACACCACAATCTACTTTATAAGGTTTTTAAAAACTTGGAATTTTAAGAAATAAGCTATTGGCTTGTAAATAAGCTATAAGCTACTGAAATAAGTTACTAGGGACTGAAGTAAGTATAAATAAGCTAGGGTAATCCAGAAAAAGCTTTGGAATAAGCTAATAAGCTCTTAAATGGGAAATGAAATGCTGAATTTTCTGTTTTGCAGGGCAAAAACGCAGCTTTTCAAGGCACTGAAAAGCTGGTGTAAAAAATTCTAAAAAATAAACTAAAAATATGGCGAAGTACACAAGCTAGGGAGCTATATGCGTGCCAAATTTTAGCTTCTAACTCCTTAAGATGAAGAAATGAAAAATCGACAAAAACTGGGCTGAAAATGAAAGTTATGAAAATAGTGCAGAATTTTTTACTTGTGTGGGCTGTTTTGGGTGTAGCCTTGTGCAGAGGTTCTAGGCTTTTGGGTACTCACTAAATGAACCTAGGGGGACTCAGAAATGCCATGGTTGAGGTCCAAATAAGCTTGTGGCTTATATTGGCTTATTTGATCACTTAAGAGGCTGAAATTAACACAATCAATACAAATAGGCCAAATCTATCTACAAGGCTTGTAAGAACTTCAAAATAGCTTGATTTGGCTTATTTAGGCTAGTTCAAAGTTGGAAATATGGCACATGTACAGTAACAAGCTACTTTGACCAGTTGACTGGTCTAAACCAAACAACCCTTAATATGTGACTGTGATGATTTTAAAACTAAAACAGATTATTTTAGACTAAAATTTCTAATGAACTAAGTCTATTTAACTTATTTAAGTATTAATTAGTATGTATACACTGGAAATAAGCTGGGAATAAGTAGTTTACTATATAAGCTAATTTTGGCCTTTTTTTATGTTTTTTAGGTAAAAGGAAAACAAAGTTATTAAAAACTGATTATATTGATGAAATATGATTAGAAACTAGTAATAAGCAACAAAAAACAGTAATAAGCTAATAATAAGCTATTGTACAGTAAAAGGAAAAATTATGCAAAAATATATAAAAATGCTTACAACTGAAATGTTAACAGGACAAAGAACTAGGACCAGAACCTAACTTGGTTTGTCACTTACCAAGCTAGAAACCAACCTCAGCTTTTCAGAACAGATTATACGCCCACGCCCAGAACAGCTTTTTGGAGCTTATTGACTTTTTGTTGACTTTCGTTCAAACTTGGAATTAGAACATTAGGAATCCTTAATACTTCTTTAATTAACTTCAATAAGCTTATAAAAGCTTATTTTAACACTGATTTCAGATTAAAACATAAAAATCAAACATGACACTTTTGGCGGGAAAATCAGTTGCTACTAAAAACATGTAATAACTTTGATTGAACACTCAAATTATAACTTAAATTACTTAATTGATTCAAATATTACAAAACCCAGTAGAAAATTGCATGAAAACTATAACTACGACATTAATTTAACTAATTAAACTAAATTACACTATTCTAAAAACTACTACTCTGCTTCTCTGTGTGTTGTGGTACTCTTATACCCTTCAAATATCTTCCTTGGGTCCCTCAGATCAATCCCAGCTCTTGAATTGTCTTCAATTAATCCCAGCCGTGCACTTGTAAATTTGGCGCCAAAAGTCTAAAGTGGGAAAACCCACTTGGTACTGGAACTGATGGGGGGGAGTGGGAAAGCATTAAAGGCTATTTTGGATTGTTAGGGAGTGGGTGAGGAGAGGACATAAGGGGTAGCAGCTGGCTTGGTGAGGTGGAAGGGATAAGCAGTGTTTGGCAGATATTTGGCTAGGTTTGACTTTTTGATTTACTGTAGAAGTTTGACTCTGTTTTATTTAAGCTGCCTTGACTTTTCTGTGGTCAAACTTGGTTATTTTGGATTTTGGGGAATAGAAATGGGTTAAGGGATTTAGAAAAATGGAATTTTGAATTGCTTAAATTTCAGGGACCAAAATTGCCATTTTCTGAAAGTTCAAGGACCTTTTATGTCATTTTTAAAAGTTGAAGGACCAAAACTGCCATTTCTTTAAAACTTTCATCCAAGGACCAATATTGTAAAAGTTAAATAGTTTAGGGACCTTGAATGATATTTTCCACATTTTTAACACCAGGGACTATTTCTGCCAATTTTTGAAAGTTCAGGGACTGAAATTGACAATTATGCAAAATATGTTCATTTTTCAACTGTTTTTAATCCTTTTGCACATGAAACACATAAAAACACAATCAAATGATATTTTCTGTATTTTGAAGCATTTTAAAGTGTTTTTGACTGTTTTTGTGGGTTTAAACAATGTAAAATATATGTGTATTTGGACACATATCACGACCCGCTGAGAACAGTTTCGTCTTTATTTGGGCTTGGGATATCTACATGTCACAAACTTGTTCTTGAAGTTTGTGCCGCGATAAAAGCAGTCTTAATGACTAAATTTCTCCAATGGCCTGATGAAGAGAGGCAAAGAGAGATCAAAAATGCATTCGGGTCAATATCGGGGATCCCAAATGTCAATGGGTCAATCTACACGACTCATATATCAATAATCGCGCCAAAAACCAATCCAGAAGCTTACTTCAACAAAAAACATACGGCGAGAAACCAAAAACCATCTTACTCCACATCGGTTCAAGGCCTTGTCGACCCACGAGGTGTGTTCACAGATATATGCATTGGGTATCCAGGGTCGATGACTGACGAACAAATCTTGGAAAAACTGGCATTATCTCAAAGAACCAACATGGGTATGTTGCAAAACACATGGGTTGTTGGTAACTCAGGTTACCCTTTAAAAGATTGGATCTTGGTACCCTACACACATCAAAATCTTACATGGATTCAACATACATTTAACCAAAAAATTGGTGAATTACAAAACATAGCTAAAGACGCATTCATGAGGTTAAAAGGGAGATGGGGCTGTTTACAAAAAAGATCAGAAGTGAAGTTACAAGAATTGCCAATGGTACTAGGAGCATGTTGTGTTGGTTGTATTGTGTTTGGTTCCCAGATCAGGGTAAAGATAATCAATCAAGGTACCGGATATTCACTTGAAATCGTGTAATCACTTTCCAATAGAAACTATTCGACCCTATGCCTGGGTTACACGAATATCTCTATGGGATAAGACCAAGTGATGTTCTTGTTTTAGGCACAAATCAAGAACCGAATTGCTTTCAAGTGTTTAGGTTTTCCGTTTATATTTCATGCCGATGTGTTGATCTCTATATATATTAGAGATATACTCAAAACCCTAGTCAAAGGAAATATGAGAAAATATTGGCCAAATATTCTCCATATACTTTCCTTAATTCTAGCTATAGTGGTTACAAGACCAGAAAATCATGGTCTTAATTAAGAATTTGAAACTTCCCAAAATAGGTCAAAGTTAGTTACAAATTCTATCCAGCATACCAACAGTAGAATCTTATGCCTAGCAGCACAATAAATTGTACTAGCAGCAGAATCTATTGCCTAGCAACTAAGCAGCAGTATTATTGTACTAGCAGCAGTATCAATAACACTAGCAGCAGAATGTTCTGCATCAGCAGCACAATGAATAATACTAGCAGCAGAATGATCTGCATCAGCAGTATTATCATTTACACTAGCAGCAGAACCACAAACCACTTAATTTGAGTCAGGGTAAACATTGACCTGATGGGTGTACACTCCGAAACCTCCAAACCCATTACCAGGTGTTAATTAATCCCTCAAGTGCACTAAATTTTCCAACAATCCTCCCCAAATTTAGTTCACTTCCTTTGCATGAAAAATAAACATTAAACAAACATGTGCATAAATGAAAATATCTTAGGACATTACACGTTCAAATATTCGAGAATCAGGGTGTTCTAAGAATTGAACCCTTCAACCCATTTGAATACCTGAAGATAAAATACACACAAGTTTCAAACACTTAAAAGCTCCTGACACTATACAAGCCATGTGTCCATATCCAATTCATAAATGTTGTAAAAGCTAAAAGTCCAAAGCTTCCTGAAGTGGCAAAACTTCAACATTTACATAGGTGGTTCCTCTTAATTCATACTCCTGCTAAGCTTTTTTTTAAAGAAATTTAACCATTGAGAAGTAAAGACTTCATCCTCCTTTTCAGCAGGTTCTGAGCACAACCTTGGGATGTAAAATAAAACATGTGCTCTAGTACACTAAATGTTCAGCTTTCAACATTAAACTCAGCTCCCAAGTTTCCTTAGGAGGGATTTGGGTGTCTTAGCATTCAGTGACTAAGTTGGAATTAAACCCATCCCTTTAGCAGACTTTAAAACCAAGTCTCTAGCCAAAACCTTCGTCAAGTGATCAGCTAAATTTTGTTGAGATCTAACAAACTCTATAGATACCACCCCATTCATGATAAGCTCACAAATCATGCTATGCCTGACACCTAAGTGTCTAGACTTCCCATTGTACATCTGGCTATAAGCCTTTGCCAATGTAGCAGCACTATCACAACGGATAGAAATAGGTGCTATAGGTTTAGGCCACAATGGAATCTCAAGAAGCAAGTTTTTCAACCATTCAGCTTCTTTACCAGCAGCAGCTAAAGCCACA
Organism: Artemisia tridentata subsp. tridentata; assembly: GCA_021014915.2. Lineage (NCBI taxonomy): Eukaryota > Viridiplantae > Streptophyta > Magnoliopsida > Asterales > Asteraceae > Artemisia > Artemisia tridentata. The sequence continues at coordinate 506,145,023 of CP139508.1, forward strand.
AATTCAGATTCCATAGTAGAACTGGTGATGCAAGTTTGCTTCTTGGATGCCCAAGAAATTGCACCTCCACCAAGTAGGAATACCCAGCCACTAGTAGACGAATTGTCTTCAGTGTTACTGATCTAACTTGCATCAGTGTATCCTTCTAACACTGAAGGATAACCATTACATGAGAGACTATAATCCATAGTTCTCTTCAAATACTTCAGTACCCTTTGAATTGCTTGCCAATGATGAGCACTAGGATTACTAGTATACATGCTCAATTTTCCCACAGCAAATGCAATATCAGGCCTTGTACAAGTCATGGCATACATTAAGCAGCCAATCACCCTAGAATACTCGAGTTGAGATACAGCCTTACCATTATTAGGCATGAGCTTCTCACTTGTATCCATAGGAGTACTCACTGGAGTACAATCAAAGTAATTAAATTTCCTGAACACTTTCTCAATGTAATGAGACTGAGAGATAGAAATCTTGTTACTTTCATGTTTAATCCTTATTCCAAGGATAACATCAGCCTCCCCCATATCCTTCATGGAGAACATTGATGACAAAAATTCCTTTGTTAGGTCAACCTGATTTTGGTCAGTACCAAAGATCAACATGTCTTCAACATATAGACAAATGATGACTCCTTTACCAGATTCATCAAATTTGCTATATACACATTTGTCAGACTGATTAAGTGAATAACCACTAGACAAAACCACTTCATCAAATTTTTGATGCCATTTCTTAGGTGCCTGCTTCAGTCCATATAAGGACTTAATCAGTTTGCACACCTTATTTTCATTTCCAGGCATGATAAAGCCCTGAGGTTGGTTCATATACACCTCCTCATCCAATTCACCATTCAAGAAAGCTGTCTTCACATCCATCTGATGAATAATCAGATTATGAATTGATGCCAAAGCAATTAGCAATCTTATGGTACTGATACGAGCTACAGGGGCATAAGTATCAAATTAGTCAATCCCTGACTTTTGTTTAAAGCCTTGAATGACTAGTCTAGCCTTGAACTTTTCAACAGTTCCATCAACCTTCATTTTCTTTTTGAAAATCCATTTGTAACCCAAAGGTTTACAACCAGGTGGTAGATCAGCCAACACCCAAGTGTTGTTGCCCATGATGGAGTCCATCTCATCATTTATTGCCTCTTTCCAGAAAGCAACATCCTGGGACTTCATTGCTTCATCAAATGTTTTGGGATTATCCTCAACATTAAAGCAATAGGAGTGTTGGTCAGAGACCTCATCCCTTGTTCCTTCAATTAAATATAATTGAAACTCAGGTCCAAATGACTTTGGAGTCCTGACCCTTTTGCTCCTTCTGAGCTCAGGTTCAGGTTGTTGAACCACAACCTCATCAGGGACCTCATCAGAGATATCTGATACACCAACATCATTAGTTCCATTAGGAATCCTCTGACTTGGTCTAGGGACTGATGAGAATCTATTCTCATCAAAGATTGCATCCCTTGATTCAATTATAAAGTTAATTGAAACAGATTCATTAGGTTCAATAACATAGAACCTATATGCCTTGGAATGCTCAACATATCCAACAAAGATGCATTCAATGCCTCTTTCACCCAAAGTCTTTAGCTTTGGATCTGGGAGTCTTACAACTGCCCTACAACCCCAAACCCTCAGATAATTCAGGTTGGGTTTCTTTTTAGTCCAGAGTTCATAAGGGGTTGTCTTGTTCCTTTTATTGGGAACTCTATTTAATAAATAGCAAGCTGTTAACATAGCTTCACCCCAGAACCCTTGACTCAGCCCAGAATAGGACAACATGGAATTAACCATCTCCTTCAGCACCCTGTTTTTCCTTTCAGAAATACCATTTTGCTGAGGAGTATAGGGAGCAGTCGTTTCATGGATTATACCAACAGACTGAAAATACATAGTATCCATGCACTCACCTCCCCTATCAGTCCTTAATCTCTTGATTAGGGACTCTTGTTGCAATTCAACCTCAGTTTTAAATACTTTAAATTTATCTAATGCTTCATCATTAGTATGTAATAAATAAACATAACAATACCTAGAAGTATCATCAATAAAAGTCACAAAGCACTTAATTTGAGTCAGGGTAAACATTGACCTGATGGGTGTACACTCCGTACCTCCAAGCCCATTACCAGGTGTGAATTAATCCCTCAAGTGCACTAAATTTTCCAACATGTTGCGTGTTACATAACATATGCAAGATGAACAATGAGGAAATGGATGTGGACTTGAGGTTTGATCTGTATGACAATGAGATGGAGTTTGCGGAAGACAGTACAAGTATATCAGTTAACGCACTTCAAGCTAGAGATAGCATTGCTCATAATCTGTTGCATCGCAGTTCTTAGTCATCGAAGTAGTATTTTTATACCTTTTGCTTGTTTTTTGTTGTATCGAACGGCAAATGACAGGTTTTTGCATACAAGAGTCTGTATGGTGTTGTACCAATTGGCGTTTTATAAGCCGTACGAAATGCCCACAGAGCATCATTTAGTTTTCTTGACCAAACGGCGGGATTGTCTTTGACCCTTTTTTCGAGTATCATTTTTAAGGCTCTGTTGGTATTTTCGACTTGACCACTGGTTTGTGGGTGATAAGCTGTAGCAAAACGATGATGAACTCCATATCGTTTCATAATTTTCTCCATTTGTCTGTTACAGAAATGGGTTCCTCGATCACTTATTAAAGCTTTAGGAATTCCATAACGAGCGAAAAGCTTTTTGAGAAAATTAACAACTCGTGCATCATTTGTGGGTAGAGCTTCTGCTTCAGCCCATTTGGAAACATAGTCAATAGCAACGAGAATGTATTAATATTTGTGCGATTTAGGAAATGGTCCCATAAAATCGATTCCCCAAATATCGACTATTTCGCAGACTTGAATGCTTTTTGAGGCATTTCATCTCTACGAGAAAGACTACCGGATTTTTGGCAAGCATCGCAGTTTTGAACAAGAGTATGGGCTTCTTTGAAAATCGTTGGCCAATAAAATCCAGCATCAAAAACTTTTTTAGCTGTAGTGGAAGGACCATAGTGTCCCCCAGTTGGGCCATGATGGCATTCATAAAGAATTCTTCTTGTTTCAGAACCATAAACACATCTTCTGATCATCCCATCGGGACACATCTTGAAAAGATAAGGTTCTTCCCAATAATAGTGTTTTAGTTCTGAAAAGAATTTACTTCGTTGGGCAAGAGTTAATCCTTTTTTGAGAATTCTTCCAACGAGATAATTTGCATAATCTGCAAACCATGGAATTTCGTTTTCATCAACTGTATCAACAGTCATGAGAGTTTCATCAGGGAAATAATCGTCAATCTCGTCTTCCTTTAACTCTTCCAAATTTGGATTCTCGAGACGAGACAAATGATCAGCAGCTAGATTTTCTGCTCCTTTCTTATCATTGATTTCTATGTCAAATTCTTGGAGTAGCAAAATCCATCGGATAAGACGCGGTTTTGCATCTTGTTTGGTAAACAGATATTTGAGTGTTGAGTGATCAGTAAACACAATCGTTTTTGAAAGCACAAGATAAGATCTGAATTTGTCGAAAGCAAAAACAACGGCTAACAATTCCTTCTCCGTAACCGTGTAATTTTGTTGAGCATTGTTGAGTGTTTTGCTAGCGAAGTATATAGGACGGAAATATTTTCCTTCACGTTGTCCTAATACAGCTCCAACAGCAAAATCGCTTGCATCGCACATGAATTTGAATGGTAGTGACCAATTAGGTGAAACCATAATGGGTGCACTAGTCAGTTGACTTTTCAATGTTTCGAATGCTTTTATGCAATCCGCATTGAAGTCAAAAACAGAATCTTTTTCAAGAAGTTTCGTCATTGGACGAGATATTTTGGAAAAATCTTTGATAAAACGACGGTAGAAACCGGCATGTCCTAGAAAACTTCTAAAGGCTTTAACATTTGTTGGAGGTGGTAATTTGATGATAACATCGATTTTCGCTTTGTCAACCTCCATTCCTGCACTGGAAATTTTGTGTCCAAGCACAATTCCTTCAGTCACCATGAAATGACATTTTTCCCAGTTGAGAACAAGATGTGCAGCTTCACATCTTTCGAGCATTTTATCGAGATTAGAAAGACAAGCTTCAAATGAGCTTCCAAAAACTGAAAAGTCATCCATGAAAACTTCCATGGATGTTTCAAGCATGTCTTGGAATATAGCAATCATACACCTTTGAAAAGTCGCAGGTGCATTACAAAGACCGAAAGGCATACGCCGGTAAGCGTAAGTTCCAAAAGGACATGTGAACGTAGTCTTTTCTTGATCGGCAGGATCAATAGGAATTTGGAAATATCCTAAAAAACCATCAAGGAAACAAAAGTATTCGTTCCCTGCTAATCTCTCAAGCATTTGATCCATGAAGGGTAAAGGAAAATGATCTTTTCTGATGGCTTTGTTCAATTTTCTGTAGTCAATACATACTCGCCATCCAGTGACAGTTCTAGTAGGAACTAATTCATTCCGTTCGTTAATCACAACAGTCATTCCTCCTTTTTTCGGAACACAGTGAACTGGACTCACCCAAGGACTATCCTCGATGGGGTAAATGATACCTGCATCAAGAAGTTTGATGATTTCTTTCTTAACAACTTCTTTCATGTTGGGATTGAGTCGACGTTGTCTTTCTACAACGGTTTAACACCTTCTTTGAAATTGATTTTGTGCTTACAGAAATCAGGGCTAATTCCTGGAATATAAGAGGTTTTCCACGCAAAAGCTTCTTTATGCCTCTTGAGAACAGAGATGAGACATTCTTTTTCATAGTCATTGAGCAACGATGATATGACTACTGGAAGAAGTGAATTATCCTCCAAGTAGGCATATTCAAGATGATCGGGAAGTGGTTTAAGCTCAAGATCAGTTGGTGGTTCTTGAATAGATGTTTTGATCCTCAATTGATCATTAAAAGTGATTTCCTCAAAATTCTCTTCTATTATTTCTCCTTCTTCTTCATCTTCTTCAAACTTTACTTCCATAAAATCAGTAAATTCTTTATCATGATCTGTTTCACTAATTTTCTCCTAAGTAGTCATGAATGGATCAGAATCGTCAAGTAATGCATCCAATTCTTCATCAGTGACTTCATCGATTACATCAATGTTAAAACAAGTGTCATCACTGGAGTAGGGATATTGCATTGCTTTATCGATTAAAAAGGTGATTCTATCTTCTCCAACTCCAAGGTTGAGTTCTTTTCCTTTTACTTTGATGATCGCATCAGCGGTGTTTAGGAAAGGTCTTCCTAAAATCAGAGGTACTCTACTATCTTCCTCCATTTCTAAGATCACAAAATCCACGGGAAAAATGAATTTACCAACTTGGACAAGCATATTCTCAGCAATTCCAACAGTGGTAAGAATGATTCGCTAAGCGAATACTCATCTTTGTAGGTTTCAAAGTATTGATGGAAAGTTTTGAATACAACAAATAGGGCATCAAATTGATACTTGCACCAAGATCGGCTAAAGCATCGCATGTGATGTTGTTTCCTAACATGCATGGAATAAGAAAACTTCTGGGATCTCCGAGTTTTGGTGAAATTTTTTTTTGAACAATAGCTGAGCATTCTTCATTGAGAAAGGTAGCGGATATTTGCTCCAACTTGTTTTTCTTATTAAGAAGTTCTTTCAAAAATTTCACATAATTGGGCATTCCAGCTAGAACATCAACAAGGGGTACATTGAGTCTAACCTCTTTGATCATTTCAACAAACTTCTTATAACGTTCTTCCATCTTTTCTTTCTTAAGGCTCTAAGGATATGGAATTTTTGGTGTGTACGCTTTAACTGGTGGGATGGGTTTGGGTAGTGTTTTTGTAGTACTTTCCTTTTCGGCTTCTTCAGCTTCATCCTCACTTTCATCATGGATGATCGTGGTATCATTTGGATTGGGTGGTGGATCATAAGAGAGACCACTTCTTGTGAATACAGCATTGATATGCTCATTTCTAGTCTGTGGTGGACGATAAGTTTTATCGTTTGATCCAGATGATGTTGGTTTAGAGTTGGATTGGGTATTACTTGGTAATGAACCAGATGGTCGGGAAGAAATTTGATCAGAAAGTCTACCGAATTTGTTTTTGAGATCTTGAATAGATGCTTGATGATTTTTCTGACCTTGCTCAACTTCAGTTTTGAGATTGCAAAATTGGTTCTTGACGAACTCATTGGTTGATTTTTGAGCAGTTACGAATTCTCTCATCATTTTTTCAAAATTGGATTCTTCTGGTTTTTTATCAGAGGTTTATGGAGTTTGATTGTCTACTCGTGGTTGAGAATCACAGTTGTTATCCCTTTGTTGGCGATCTTGCCAATTTACAGAATTTCTTCCGTAATAATTACCACGATAACCGCCTCCACGGTATCCTCCTTGGACATAATTTGCTTATCCTTCTTTAGGTCCACCCATTGGCTGATCATCGCATTCTGATGATGGGTGATTACCTCCACAGTTGTTACAACCGTCTCGCATTTCTTTCATTTCTCCTTTAAGGTCTTTGTATTGCGAGTCGATTTTGGAAGTCAAGGCTTCCATTTTCTCCATGAGTTTAGAGGTTTCGGAACTTTCAGCAAAAACAACTTTTTTTCTTAAGGGTTTGGTTTTGGCATCTTTTGACCAATCGAGTTTGAGAAGTACTCGGTCTTCATGCAATTGATATGCCTGATTAGGAGTCTTATAGAGAAAAATTCCTCCAGCATCAAGAATTCCTTGAGATGCTTCATCAAGTCCATGGTAGAAGATTTGGATAATGGTTCCTCATCCTAAACCATGTCCATGACAACTACGAAGCAAATTTTTCATACGAAGCCAAGCTTCGACGAGTGATTCATTAGGATTTTGTGTGAAAGCACGAATTTCTCCCATGAGTCGGTCAAACATGGCAGTGGAAAGAATCGGCTTAAAAAAGCTTGCCTCATCTCCTCCCAAGTATTGATAATTCCTGGGGTTAATTCGTTATACCACACTTTTGCATCTCCAGCAAGTGATGATGGAAAAAGTTTGAGTTTAATGGCGTCGACATCTGTTTTTCCATATCAGAACATGCCACAAATTTTGATGAATTCGGCAATGTGTTTGTGAGGATCGGCCCTCGAACGGCCATCAAATTGACGGTCTTTGATCATAGAAAGGTGATGTCCTTTCACAGTGAAATTGTTACCAAGGTTAACAGGAACAATAGGAGATCCAGAAGTGGGTGCTACGGCACGGTTGGCGGCCCACATGGGTTGATCGTCAGCCATGGGAAAAGGTTGGTCAGTGAAAGGGTTATAAACAACTTTGGCTTCAAAAAGGTTATCAAACGGTTGGTTTGGTACTCTTGATACACGGTTGGCTAATGAAATAAAGGGTGTTCTTCTTCTTCTTGTTCTTGTTCGAATTAGACTTTTGGGATTGGAAAGAGGTGAAATTGGTTCTACTCCAGTTAAACGAGTGTTCATATAATTCCCAAGAGAATCGAGGCAATATCTAAACACACGGGCAAAGAAGGAAGACAGTTTGAAAAATCAGAAATTGGGATCCGATCGGATGGTAGTCTCGGTAAAATTTGTTTTGAAGGGATTCGATCAGATGGATGTGATACCGATCGGATGGTGCTCTCGGTAAAATTAAAAATTGGGCAACCGATCGGATGGATGTGAAACCGATCGGATGGACAGCTCGGAAAACTTTTTTTTTTTTTAATGAAAACGAACTTGGTGAGAAATGGATTTCTAAAACTTACAGAAACACAATCAAAATCCCCGGCAGCGGTGCCAAAAACTTGATGTGTTACGTGTGTGTACAAGTTTTAAATTTATAAAGGTCGAATTACCGAATCTAGAAATAACACATACGAGCAAGTGAACTCGTCTGTTATAGCAAGATTATGATGGTAAGTCGGGATCGTTCGCAGGGATTTGTGAGTGAATCGGATTGTAAGCTACTAATAGTAAATTTCTTAAACAAGCAATGATGAAAATATAATAATTCAAATGATTAAAACTACACTTGCTTAGACTAATATACTACTCTTGATTAGCATGATTGTGATAACTTTTGACAACATGTTGGTTACGATAATTAGTTTGGCGAACTAATCTATTGTTTCTACAAATTAAACCTTCGTCAAGATTTTAGATCGTAAAAACAAGCATTACGTTTAACCAATCAATTCAAGATCAATTCAAGGTTCATAAGTTTGGTGTAAACTTAAACACAAAAATAGTCTTTTGTTTTATCAAATAAACTTAGGAAATGGTCAATACAAAAGGTAACCGATCATAGAAAAAAGGTCACAATTGATAGTAAACTACTAATCTTTCGACCCTTGAAATGATTTACAATCAATCCAATTTGATAAGCAAAAGCATTCCTATTACAACCACAATTAAGTTTCTTTGTTAAGCCAAGAATAATGGGTAAAAACAATCATTCATAGACAAATGATTATAACTAGTTGAATAACAACAAATCTTTCGACCTTTAGAATTATTAACAACTAGTCAAACTTGATTAACAAATGTCACTATGAAACTTAATCACAATTGGATCTTAGAATCAACTTGAAATTGAATTAAAACATGTTATCACAATCATACGCAAATCAATAAGCAATACACATCATCTAAGCAAGTGCACAAAGGCACTAGCCACTCATAGCAAACACTAACATAAACTCAGAACTTTGAACATTAGAAACCATAATTGAAAGTCTTACAATGATTGGAAATAGATTACAAATGATAAGGTAATGATACCCAAAGTATTGGTTTTGACTTCTTGAACCTCCAAAGCCTCCTGGACTTCTAAGGACGAATTTGGACTTTTGAGAGAGTATTTTGATGAGTGGTTGATGATTAGAGAGTTAATTGGTAATGATGTTGTTGTCTAAAACATGTAAAAATGAGCTCTATTTATACTACTCTCAAGGCTAGGGTCATTAATGCTCCAACTTGGCCTCCAAGCAAATTAGAATGGCCTAGAATCATCACTAGAAGGCCCTAGAATCGGTTGTATGAAGATAGTATCCTTAATGATGAAGATTGGGAAAACAGCCGACATCCAACCGATCGGTATTGCATCCAACCGATCGGTTGGTCTTCAACCTTGGCCTCCATCCGATTCGGTTGCGGGCTGCATCCGATCGGATGGAGTGATGTTGTTAACTCATTCTTGAACTTTTGTCGTTTGGCTTGTTTCTTCCTTTTGGTTCTTGGTTCTTCATCCAAACTTGATCTTTTCTTTATCTTGAAGCTTGTCAACTTGAATACTTGGACCTTTATTCTTTGAAATGACTATTTGATTGGATCTTGACAAGAGAATCTTCGTACCATCATAAATATTTCCTTCTTCCTCATTTTTTCATCTTTTTCTTCCTTTTTCCTGTATTTGGCTATATACACTTTGTAAACACGCTTTGGTACGATTTAGTAACAAAAACATATAAATATAACCAAATAACATATATAAAAGTACGAATAACGCTACTAAAAACATACAAATTTGAGCGTTATCAGCCCTACCTGAAGGCAGTGAGGACTTTGTAGTATACTGTGACGCCTCTCACAAAGGGTTAGGAGCTGTACTAATGCAGCGAGAAAAGGTGATAGCTTACGCCTCACGACAATTGAAAACCCACGAGAAGAATTACACTACCCATGACCTAGAGCTAGGGTCAGTAGTGTTCGCTCTCAGAATCTGGAGACACTATCTGTATGGCACCAAGTGCGTAGTATACTAGTATATACCGACCACAAAAGTTTGCAACACATCTTAGATTAGAAGGAACTAAATATGAGGCAACGCCGATGGTTAGAATTGCTCAGTGACTATGACTGTGAGATTCGATACCACCCAGGCAAAGCAAATGTGGTAGCGGATGCACTTAGCTGAAAAGAGAGGCCGAAACCCCTAAGAGTAAGATCGTTAGGTATGACCATTGTCTCACCACTCCCGTCGAGAATTCGTGAAGCTCAGATTGAGGCTCTTAAGGAAGAAAATAGACCTAATGAGAAAATTTATGGAATGCCTGAAAGCGAAAATGGGTTCGTGAAGAAAGCAGATGGAACATTCTGTTACAAAGACAGGAGTTGGATCCCACTTTACGGAGGTATACAAGACCTCATCATGCACTAATCCCATAAGTCAAAATATTACATCCATCCAGAAGCCGACAAAATGTACCTTGACTTGAAAAAGCTGTATTGGTGGCCCAATATGAAAGCTGACATTGCGACTTATGTCAATAAATGTTTAATGTGTTCCAAGGTCAAGGCTGAACACCAGAGACCATCAGGTTTGCTCGTACAACCTAAAATCCCCGAGTGGAAATGGGAACGTATAACCATGGACTTCATCACCAAATTGCCAAGAACGTCAAGTGGTTATGACACAATCTGAGTGATCGTTGATCAACTTACCAAATCTGCCCACTTCCTACCCATCAAGGAAAATGACAGCATGGGCAAGCTTGCGCGACTATATGTGAAAGAAATAGTTGCTCGACATGGAGTCCTACTTTCCATTATATTCGACAGAGATAGTCGTTTTATGTCAAATTTTTGGAGATCTCTACAAGATGCCCTAAGAACCGACCTAGATATGAGCACAGCGTATCATCCACAGACAGATGGTCAAAGTGAAAGAACCATCCAAACGTTAGAAGATATGCTGAGAGCCTGTGTGATAGACTTCGGTAACGGCTGGGATAGACATCTACTGTTGGCCGAATTTTCTTACAACAATAGTTATCACACCAGCATCAAAGTTGCACCATATGAGGCACTATATGGCAGAAAGTGCAGATCCCCAATATGATGGGCTGAAGTCGGAGAAAGACAACTCACCGGTCCCGATTTAGTACAAGAGACTACGGAAAATATTGTACAGATCAAGAGCCGGATGCAGGCGGCTCGAGACCGTCAGAAAAGTTATACTGACAAAAGACGAAAACCATTTGAGTTTCAAGTTGGAGATCGCGTCATGCTGAAAGTATCGCCATGGAAAGGCGTGATCCGTTTTGGGAAACGTGGAAAACTGAACCCCCGGTATATAGGACCTTTCAAAATTCTCACGAGAATTGGACCAGTAGCTTACCGACTTGAGTTACCTCAAGAACTTAGCTCCGTACACAACGTGTTTCACGTGAGCAATCTAAAGAAATGTCTTTCCGACGAGAATCATGCCATTCCCCTGGAAGAAATTCAGGTTGACAAAAGGTTAAATTTCGTCGAGGAACCCGTTGAAATAATGGATTGAGAGATCAAACGGCTAAAGCAAAGCCGTATTCCTATCTTCAAAGTTCGTTGGAACTCCCGAAGAGATCCCAAATACACTTGGGAACGGGAGGACGAGATCAAACAAAGATACCCACATCTTTTCTCAAATCCATCAGGTAACCCTAAGTGAAAACCGAGGACAGTTTTCGTTCCTAAGACGGGGAGGATGTGACAAATGGTAAATTTCCCCTAATATTTAATTCATAACAGTTCATTTATTATGACTAAATCACCAGATTAGGCATTTATATGATTATCACGGAAAACAGACCTGCACACTGTGTCACCCAGAAATCTCACCAAGAATAGTGAAATTATCTCATCTCACATTTTACCCACTATAATCATAGTAAAAGCAGGAGGTTATCTCAGTTTTACTCAGAAAGACACCACACGCGTGCCAGAGTCTAAACAGAAATAAATTTAAAACTCAGAAATTATTGTGAATTCATAAAACTCTAAATACATTCAACTATCATATAAACGTCTCTGAAAATCCATTCTTCCATATTTATGACGGTTCCGGGAAGGACCCGAGTTTAACTCAGTTCAGCGAGACGCGGGTATAATATACCCACTCCTTTAATTAAACCTATCTCTAAAACACTTAAAATAAATCTTCCACTCACACTTATCCCCAAAACAGGTTTGTCTTCTTCCCTAGGGTATTTGCCCGCCCCTCTTCTTCCCTAAAAACTCAATCGATACATCACCATCCTCAAACACTACCATCTCCTTTCTCTTTGACCTAAAACGCCCCACTCACTTTCACTAGCCTTGGAATCTCACAAGTCAAACATAGAAGACTACAATAGAAGTAGAAAGAACACCCAAATGGAAATCTTATTTCCCCCAAATCCGAAAGAAACCATGGAGTTACTCTCCATATTCGTCCTTTTAAGCCAATGTTCCAAAGGAGATCGAACCACACCTCAACAAATTCATACAAAGGTTCTGAGAAGATTAGATCACTCAAGGAAGAACAAGGGTTTGTGGTGATTGTGGTTCGATTTGGAATAGTTGGGTTTTTGGATTTGGAGTCTTGTTCGAGTTCATCCCCTCTCGAAATCATTGTAAGAATTGAATTTGTATCCGAATCTTCTCAATTCCATTCATTTTAGATTATTCATGTTAATCTTAGGTCGAATATAAATTAATTTAGGTTGTTAGATTTCATTAAATTTCGGTTTATAATTATTTGTCCATGAGTGATGATTTCCGTTGTAAAAATTCTTGTTAGATGTTGTTGTTGTTGTATTCGTGTGGCTTAGGATGTTAGAAATTCTAGAACTCGACACTAGGTCCATATCTTGTTGGTCGTTGTGGCTATATTTGTGATTCGAATGACTCCAGGAGTCCATGGATTCGAGTATTGAATTTAGTTTAGTGATAGTAGACGATAAGATTTGAGTAATAGAACTGTTTGGAATGATGTATTCTTTTTGGGTTAGTGTTAGTAATTTGAATGAACACCGTGTCCATCTTTAACCGAATGAGAACCACCCCAAAACAAGGTGTTTTGGTGGTGACCTTAGGCTTGAAAACCACCCTACACAGGGGAGGTTATGGCCGAGTTCTTGTCGAATTAGATACACCCAGGCAGCCACCATGTAGGTGAGCTAGCCGTGGGATTAAAGGTTCAATGCAAGCAAAGAGGATTGCTTCACAACTCACCCCCGTACCCACCCTTTAGAGCCTGAATGTGGGAGACAAGAACCAAGAGAGATACTCTTGGTTCGAGTCTTAAATACGCCCACTTAAACCCGAGATCAAACCTCAAATTTGGGTAAAATATCTTGCTCCAAAACAAACCCACCAAAGGCTGTTAGTACTCGAATAGATTACTCCTTTTAACGGATATTTTTAGGCTCAACATTAGAGGCACAAGAGTGCTTGTGGTCAAGGACTAATTCCCTTTAGAAATAGTTCTTTTCCTTGTCGAAACGTGAAGTTTAGGCCAAGACTAAGATCACTTGCAACCCACAAACTCCTAAACTTTGGTGTTGAGTAGTACTCAACCCAAGGATTAACTAAGACGTAAGTTTTCTAGCTCCCTATGATGTCGAATGATGGTCAAGAGGAGTTCCCAGAGAATATACACAAGTCTTTAAGACTTGAATGTGTATATCCTATATTTTCGTTCCAGGCCAAACCCAAAGAGTAGCCCACATAGGACCCAAGAGCAGCCCAACTAAAATATTTTTGTTCTAGTCTTTTGGTGTGATCTGCTAAGTAGTACTTCCGGCCCACCAGGCCCATTGTAGCCACTGGTGATCGATCCAGCCCAATACCGAGTATTCCCCCTCCTCCTCTAAACCAGTTGGGCCGCAGCCCAACAAATGTTAATTATACCAAAAATATGTTAACACTTATAAATATACTAGTCGCAAAATAAGAATTTTCTTTTTATAGCCGATCACGCCAAAATTCTTGTATTAAACTAACGTACATAAATATAAAATTTGTATCGTCACAACTTAAGAACTCATTAACTAATATAATTGGATCATTTAACTTATAATTGTCACTTAGATATCGCCTTACGACTATATATAAGGTAAACATAGAAATTGGCATAAACGGATACAAAGCTTCATATATACACACTTGTCGTTAAAAGTATAAAACTCGAGTAAATTAACAATAAAACAAATTCATATTGAGAATAGACTAGGATACACACTAGTGGATATACAATTTGACGTTTATTTTAATCAACCGGTAATCATGTCATTAACGAAAACTAAGAAAATGGACATTAACATAAACCTCACTTAAGCTAATTTAACGAGACAAAGGAGTTTTGTAAACTTGTAATTTATAAATACAAGTCATAACTAATTATTAATAATTCGATAAACTTAGTTTATTATTACTAAACGAAATAAACCAAGTTCTTACTAAATCAACCTTATATTTCAGATTCCTCAAAACATTTAGCTATTAGTTAATGAACGTCACTTACGTTAAGTTTTACTTCAAAAACCTATATAATTAAATATAACAAACTACACGACCTTAATGTATATCACATCTCGATTAAATCTATTCGTGCTTTAAATCGTTCATTTCTTTTCTTTCCAAATTCTATTCTCATTTCCTCATTCCCGTACATTTAAGTCATTCGTAGAGCTAAACCTTACCATTTCTTAGAGGATTCCTTCGTAACCTCACTTGCCGCTACACAACTGACAACAACATAAACACTTTAAAACATTGAAACTAAATTATGAAAGGACTTGAATTTAATACTAGAAACTAAGATATGATTATTTAATCTAGGTTGCGTGTTGGTGCCGTGCACTCCTTAATTTCACAACATTCACTGTTCAGGCCATTAAAGGTGAGTTTATAGCCCCATTTTATTTATACTTGTTTCACAAATATGGGGTGAGAAACATGCAAATCTTTTTATGGACCACAATATTATAACTTTTTTTTTTCAAAACTATTGCGTAGTTAGCCTAAGCCCTAGAACCCACTATCATGCCCATTTTCATGAGCCGTTAGTTCCCTTTGGGAAGCGCGATTGCTTTAAATAGATCTATTGGGGTGACTCCCCCATTCGGTTGGCCAGGCAGGTCAACGCGGACGTATAGCAAGTCGGACTTCGAGTGTATTGGGTTAAACACTCGCTAAGGGCCCCTTGACTATTATTTATGTGTTATAGAGTAGCACACTAAACTGTCGAGCTTCGGTTGCATGAACTTAGTGCTAGCGCGATAGAAACTTTTGTATGACATTATATGTGTTGTAATGATCATGCTGGTCCAAATTAACTATTTGATGCTTTTAAATTAAACCTATGAACTCACCAGCTTTTTGCTGACTTTTAGCATGTTTTTCTCAGGTGTGTAATTTGATTTGTTATGGCAAGGATTTGGCAAGGCAAGGGTCATGGACCTTTTCTGAAGAAATGGCAATTAATTTGAGACTTGTTTTTATAAGGGACCACTGTATTCAATGGGCCTAAATTTTATCTAAACAATGAATTATCTTTTGTAAACTCTAAATGTTGTTTTAATTAAAATGGAGTATGTATTCCGTTCTTTGTTTACCTTGTGTTGTGATTTCCAATCTACGCAACGTAGCACCCTCAAAGTTCTGTATGCTTCCGCGACTGTTAAATTTTGGGGGTGTTACAAAAATTCAAGAACAAATTTATATACTGATTGTTGACTTTTGATTAAAGTGGAACACAACATACTTGGATCTTCGAACGGTTAAAAAAAGAATAATCTTCTAATCGATGAAACTAGAATAAATGAGAGATGATTTGTGCATCATTTTTTATTTTTTTTTTTGCTATACACCACTAAATCACATCAGTGATGCACACAGTACAACACCGCTATGCATAATTTAGTGATGGATGGCAAAAAAAAGTGTACAAATCACCTCCCAGAATAAATGGAACTAGAATAAATGGAATTGGAGCATGTGATAGAATCAGTTTCTAACGGTTAAAAAATAAATAAAATTTTAATCTATGGAACTAGAATAAATGAAATTGGAGCATGTGATAGAATCGGTTTCTAACGGTTAAAAAATAAATAAATTTTTAATCGATGGAACTAGAACAAATGAAATTGGAGCATTGATGCATCTCATACCAATTGCTAGTGCATTAGAAAAACATTCAAGCATACAAAATCACTTTCGTACATGATGCATACTACATCTAACCTAGCTCATGCTCATACGCAGCAATTTAAAAGCTACTGCATCTCAGACCAACTGCTACTGCATCAGAAAATCACTTTCGCACATGACGCAGACTACATCTAATCTAACTCATGCTCATACGTGGCAGTTTAAAAGCTACTGCATCTCAGACCAACTGCTACTGCATCAGACAATCACTTTCGCACATGACGCAGACTACATCTAATCTAACTCATGCTCATACGTGGCAATTTAAAAGCTACTGCATCTTAGACCAACTGCTAGTGCATCAGCCAAACATTCAAGCACACAAAGTCACTTTCACACATGAGGCAGACTACATCTAACCTAACTCATGCTTATACGCGGCAATTTAAAAACTAGTGCATCACAATTCAAATGCTACTGCATCAGCCAAACATTCAAGCACACAAAGTCACTTTCGCACATGACACATACTACATCTAACCTAACTCACGTTCTTAGATTTTCAATTTGGCCACCGAAAGGTTCTGAACTATGTATTAAGAAAGACCACACGGACAAATAAAATACTCCAGATGTTTGACTCTCACGATCCGATCATGTGTTTTTTGTTTTGATTCAAATGCTTAGCAACTGCTAAAAGCAGCTTTGGAGGATATGTGTACTTAAGTAATAAGACAAGATTTCCCACTGCATCAATTCTAGAGACTCCAACTAGCTTAATAGCCTTCAGTTGACATTAACTATACATTAAAGAATCTAATATTCACTACCACTCTCTGAATAAAAATAAATCCACAGGAAAAAAAAAAGTTAATCTCTAAGTTAATAAGAAATCAGCTACCCTTTTAAGTAACGCCTTAATTAGTTCTTATAATGACAAAAGAAAGGTTCATACAAAATTAAAATATAAATAGAAAAACTTAGTGTGGCATTAAACTCAGTGTATACACCTGGTAAGATCAGAACCAATGTTGCATTTTGTAATTGCAACTGATAGTTGGATGAAGTACTTACCTTGACACGTTTTGAGCCGCCAACTTGTTCTAATTTGTGAACAAAGTGGTCGAATGAGTAGTAAGGAATCAATTGTGAGTGCCATTCTGCATACAAGCTTAACAGATTCCCAAGATCACTTGTCTGCAATTTATTTCATGCAGTTAGATAATATTCAATTATTTTAACTCAATAAAAAAGTGTGGTCATCTGCACAGTTAATTAAAACACAAAATCTCCATAATGTTGCAGTCTAGTTATTTCATGTTCACTGGATCTGTTATAAATATGGCATTCCACCTTTTATGGTTTTGTCACTAGATGAAAATCAACAAAATTTGGCCCAAGAAAACTCATTAACACCATATGTCATTGAATACTCAGCTACAGACAACTCAATTAGTCACTGAATGAAAGAAACCATATGACGTCATTCACTAGTTCATGATCAAGACATACGGTTCAAAAGATCTGATATCAGCCCAAGTAAAGTCAACATGAAAAGTCAACGAAAGCCAAATTCTGTTGGAAAAGCTGACTAAACAGCTTTTCCCGCCAACTATCACATTTCACTTTAAATACTTCACTTTGTCATTTTCATTAGTTAGTCTTGATTTGATTGTAACTTTCTCTCTCTGCTTTTGTAACAAACTCTGTTCAATTCAATAAACCATAACCAATCATTTAGCTATCTCTTTGAGTTACAATTCTTCTTTTGTAATTCTTAAGTAGTTAACAGTTCTTAATCGGATCTTTCCCTTTAAGTACATATCAATTGGTATCAGAGCGGCCATCCTGGCTACTCCGATTATCTTTCCGGCAAGATTCCGGCTAAATTCTGTTATTTTTCCAGCGAAGTTAGTCACCACTAACTTCAACTGTTCTTTTACATCTGATTAGTGTCAACCAATTGTACGGTCACAAGACTAGCGCATTGGCTGCTTAAATCCTCTAGTTTTGAACAAGCTGATCAGAAGCAATTGGGTTGAGTAATCAAGAACAGTCCTAATAGTCACTATTCCATTGTTGATGAGTAATAAGTGATATTAGCATAATGGTGAATACAAGAAACAATGGTGTCCTCACTGGTGGTCAAGAAGAGGTCAGTGAAGGCATGAAGCAGTTTATGTCTTAATTGGTCGATGATAAGATTGCTGGAATACATCAGATCTTGAACAATTTGACTACACAAATTGCTAACTTGGGTAATGGCAACAATAGAGGAAATCAAGTGGGTAGAATGACAAGGGTGGAATTTCCAAGATTCAATGGAGATGATGTTAGAGATTGGGTGTTCAGGTGTGAACAGTTCTTCCTTCTTGATAACATTCCTGATGACCAGAAGGTAAGACTCATTTCTGTGCAACTTTATGATAAAGCAATGTTATGGCATAGACAATTCATTAAGTCAAATGGTGAAAATGTGACTTGGAATGTGTATAAAGAGGCTATCATTCAAAGATTTGGGACTGTGTTTGATGACCCAATGTCTGAGCTTAAGAATGTGAAGTATGAGACCACTGCTAAGGCTTATCAAGATGCTTTTGATAATTTGCTCAATAGGGGAGAAATTAGTGAAGAAAATGTTGTTAGTCTCTATCTTGGTGGATTGCCTCAAGAAATTGAAATGGGGGTTAGAATGTTTAAGCCTAGAACTCTTGCTGAAGTGTATTGTTTGACTAATTTGCAAGAGGCCACATTGAATGCATTGAAGAGAAAGAATAAGATGTTGTATGGAGGTGGTTCAAGTGTTAACAAGAATAGCACCACAGCAGTTGCTAATCCAGTTAATAAACCTTTGTTAGCCTTGCCCCCAAATAGGCCATTTGTAACCAATAAGCCACCCAATAGAAAGCAGTTGACCCAACAGGAGTATGCAGATAAGAGGGCTAAGAATTTGTGTTTCTATTGTGATCAAAAATATGCTCCTGGCCACAAATGTGAAGGACAATTGTTTACTTTGATGGTCTTACCTGAAAATGATGAGACAGAGGAGTTTATGGAGTGTGTGGAACAAGAAAAAGAAATTGAGGAAATTATGAGGGAACCTCAAATTTCTTTGAATGCCTTGACAGGAGTGCATAACTACAGAACTATGAGAATTAGAGGAACTGTAGGGAAGCATAAGATCCATATTCTTGTGGATTCTGGTTCTACACATAACTTTGTGGACACTAATATGGCAAAGAAGTTAGGCTGCAAGATCAAAAGTACTTGTCCAATGGCTATTACAGTAGGAGATGGGTATAAAACTGCTAGTAATAGTGAGTGCAAGAACTTCAAATGGAAAATTCAGGGAGTGGAATTTTGTTCAGATGTGATGTTGCTTAAGTTGGGGGGATGTGAGATGGTGCTTGGAATACAGTGGTTGGAGACTTTGGGGGACATGAAATGTAATTTCAGAGACCTTAGAATGGAATTTGTGTACAAGGGGCATAAAATGGTTCTAAGGGGTACTCCCAAGTCAAATGTGGAGTGGATGAATAGTAAGAAGCAAGACAAGACTGTCAATCAAAGTGAGTCATCAGTTGAATTGAGGTCTATGCAGTTGTGTGTATATCCAACTTCAGGGGTCAACCTCATGAGTATGGAAGGACTTGACTCCATTGATTCACCTCAGATAAGTGCAGTGGTGCAACAGTTTTCAGAGGTGTTTGAAGTTCCAAAAGAGTTACCCCCACAAAGAAGTCATGACCAAGAATTCCCTTGGTTGATGGAACTCCACCAGTCAACATTAGGCCATACACCTACTCAAAAGGATGCAATTGAAAGAATGGTGGCTGAACTACTAGAAGCAGGGGTGATTAGACCAAGTCACAGTCCTTTTGCTTCTCCAATAGTGATGGTTAAGAAGAAGGACAATTCATGGAGAATGTGTATAGACTACATGCAGCTCAACAAGTACACAATCAAAGACAAATTCCTTATTCCAATTATAGAGGAACTAATTGATGAGCTGAATGAGGCACAAATTTTCTCAAAACTGGACCTGAGGTCAGGGTACCACCAGATCAGGATGTTTGAAGATGATGTGGCAAAGACAGCTTTTAGAACTCACACTAGCCATTATGAATTCTTGGTCATGCCATTTGGGTTGACCAATGCTCCCTCAACCTTTTAGTCACTAATGAATGAGATTTTCAAACCCTTCTTAAGAAAATTTGTCCTGGTTTTCTTTGATGACATTCTCATCTACAGTAGTAGTATGGGAGAGCATGTGCAACACTTGAGTTCTGTATTGGGTCTTATGAAGGAGCATAAGTTGTTTGCTAAGCTCAGTAAATGTGTGTTTGGGGCTACACATGTGGATTGTTTGGGGCATGTGATCTCAGCACAAGGAGTGTCCACAGATCCAAGCAAAATTAAAGTGATGGAAGAATGGCTTGTGCCCACCAATGTGAAGCAGCTTAGAGGGTTTTTAGGCTTGACTGGATACTATAGAAGATTCATAAAGGGATATGCTAGTATCAGTAAGCCACTCACAATGTTGCTCAAGAAGAATAGTTTCAATTGGAACCAAGAAGCTCAAGCTGCATTTGAACAACTGAAGCAAGCTATGTCAAGTGCTCCAGTTTTGGCTCTACCTAACTTTGAAAAAGAATTTGTGGTGGAAAAAGATGCTTCTGGGGTGGGAATAGGAGCAGTGTTGCTACATGAAGGTCACCCCATTGCTTACCTAAGTAAGACCCTATCTGCTAAGCACCAGTTAATGTCCACTTATGAGAAAGAATTTTTGGCTGTGATCCTAGCTTTAGAAAGGTGGAGGGGATACCTTTTGGATAGACACTTCAAGATAAAAACAGACCATTTCAGTCTCAAATATCTGTTGGATCAGAGAATTACCACTCCTACACAGATGAAATGGTTGCCAAAACTCATGTGGTTTGACTATGAAATCTTGTTTAAAAAGGGGACAGAGAATGCAGTAGCAAATGCTCTCTCAAGGTTGCCCAATGAAGTTGAATTGTTTAGTTTGATTGCTACTACTACTGTTACTACTGACCTCATGAGCAAAATTCAAGAAAGTTGGGAACAAGATAGTGTTTTGAAGGAAGTAATTGAGAAACTGAAGCAAGGTGTAGTGGTGAAAAATAAGTATGAGTGGGTTAACCAACAATTGAGGAGAAAAGGGAAATTGGTGGTAGGTAATAATATGGATTTGAGGAGGGACATTTTGACCATCTTCCACAATGGACCAGTAGGTGGTCATGTTGGAATTCAGGCTACCAGGCAAAAAATTTGTTCCTTGTTCTATTGGAGAGGTTTAAAGAAAGAAATCAAACAATGGGTAAGAAACTGTGACACTTTTCAAAGGAGCAAACGAGATTTATCAGCTTATCCAGGTCTGCAACAACCATTACCAGTGCCTAATAGTGTGTGGTCTAGCATATTAATGGATTTTGTGGAAGGTTTGCCAAAGTCTTATGGAAAAAGTGTCATTTGGGTAGTGGTGGATAGGCTAAGCGAGTATGCCCATTTTATTGCCTTGGCACACCCTTTTACAGCCACTCAGGTAGCCCAATTATTCCTTGATAACATTTACAAACTTCATGGTCTTCCAAACAATATAGTTTCAGACAGAGACAAGATCTTTGTGAGCACTTTTTGGAGGGAATTGTTCAAACTGTTACAAGTTAAGCTTCATATGTCCACTGCATACCATCCTCAAACTGATGGTCAAACAGAGGTGTTGAATAGGAGCTTAGATTGTTACCTAAGATGCATGTGTGGAGAAAATCCAAAGGAATTGAGCAAGTGGCTTTCCTTTGCAGAATGGTCGTACAATACTAACTTTCACTCTTCACTAAATTCTACACCCTATGAAGTTTTGTATGGCCAAAAACCTCCAGTCCACATTCCATATGTTCCTGGTGAGAGTAGGGTGGATAGTGTGGATAGAACACTGGCTGCAAGGGAAGAGATGGTCAGAATGCTCAGGTTTCATCTTCAAAGAACTCAGGAAAGAATGAAACAACAAGCAGACAAACACAGGACTGATAGAGAGTATGCCATTGGTGATTGGGTGTACCTAAAACTACAGCCTCATAGGCAAGTTTCAGTGAGGTTGGGTAAGTATAATAAGCTGTCTCATAAGTACTTTGGTCCTTTCCAAGTGATAGCAAGGGTGGGCAAAGTAGCTTACAAGTTGGACTTACCTGCACAAGCTCAGATACATGATGTTTTTCACATTTCTCAACTGAAAAAAATGTCAAGGACCAGTAACCACAGCTGGAGTGTTACCACATTGTGATGGAGATGGGCTGATTCAGGCTGAACCTGTGGCTATTCTTGATAGGAGGTTGGGAAAGGTGGGCAATGCAACTGCAGTCTTTGTTTTGGTACAATGTTCAAACAGCACACCAGCAGATGCAACATGGGAGCCAATTGAGGAAATCCAAAGTAGATTTCCTAGTTTTAATGTGCTTGCTTAAATCTTGGGACAAGATTGTTTGAAGGGGGAAGGATTGATATGAGCCCAAGTAAAGTCAACGAAAGCCAAATTCAGTTGGAAAAGCTGACTAACAGCTTTTCCCGCCAACTATCACATTTCACTTTAAATACTTCACTTTGTCATTTTCATTAGTTAGCCTTGATTTGACTGTAACTTTCTCTCTCTGTTTTTGTAACAAATTCTGTTCAATACAATAAACCATAACCAATCATTTAGCTATCTCTTTGAGTTACAATTCTTCTCTTGTAATTCTTAAGTAGTTAACAGTTCTTAATCGGATCTTTCCCTTTAAGTACATATTAAGGTCACACATGAGGATAACACACTAGTGCAAGAAAAACATACACAACACTGCAGGATAAGAGTATAGGGGCGTGCATTAGACTATTAGAGCATAATGTGCCACTTTTACCTGCATAATATTATGTCATAAATAACTTAGACCATTTGATCCTCATGTTGATCCATTGTCGATCATAAAATCACAAGAGACCAACTTCTAGGTTTATTTGAGTAACAAAAACAACAAAGCCGATAAACCATGCTGCATCAAACATTCAAACGCACCAGAATGTCATATACTCTCTTTTTTTCAAATAGGTCGGTTACTATTTTGCACCCAGTGGCAAGCCTTATCCTGACAACTGGATTATGACTGATGTCGTATATGAGTGTGAAGGATCCTTGTATACCAGGTAATACTCTCCTCAACCATATGTTGAGGACTTGAGGGTCATTTTATAATTCTTCAATTCTGATAGTTTGGAATTGAATCGTAACTTACATATCATGGCTATTATGCTTTCAATAAAGCATCACTCTTATTTTAATACTCGATAAAGTCACTGAAACACCATTCTGAAGATATTTTTCTTCTTTCACACAGGTTTGGGAATCTGATTGAAGGAAATCCTGGGGCTGCAAGTGGTGATGATACGGTAAGCTAAAAAAGTTGCATGAATTTGTAAGATAATGGTACAGTATGCTATATTCTTATCAAAGTTTTACTTGTCATATTACCTATAATTAACAAACATAAATTTGCTTACAGGTACCGTACAATTCTCTTTCCTATTGCAAGAGTTGGCTGGGACCAAAAGTTAATATAACAAGAGCTCCTCAGGTATCACGTGTTAATTTGCTGTTAGTATGTTATCACTCTAATTGTTTTTTTCTTGTTAAATGTTCCTTGTGTTTCTCATTATGTAGTATTTGAGTTTTTAATCTGGTAAATATGCCAAGTTAATATGAAATATATGCTTTGCGTACCAATTGTTTAGATGTAATTTCGTTATTGTTTTAGTCAGAGCATGAAGGGGAGGACGTGCAAGTGCAGTTGGATGTCGAACACCATCCTGGGGCTGACATAGTTCCTAACATGACAAGGTCACCTCGTGTTAAATATATAACCTATTACGAAGATTCTGAAAGCCTTCCCGGACAAAGGACAGCGGTATGGGAACTTGATAAAGGTATCCTGTCTTCTTCTTATATAGTTGGTGAAGTTCTAAAATGAACGCATAAAATCATTTAATAGAGTGTAAAATATGGGTGGCAGCAAATCATAGGAACATTGTGAGATCCCCAATACTAATGCGAGAGCTATGGCTTGAAATGTGGCACGAAGTTCATCCTGATAAGAAAACTAAATTTGTTACCAAAGGTTAGTCTTATCTGTTCCAGGTGCCTATTATTGTTTGGTCAAATCAAAGACTTTTTAAATCTTGACTTGTAAGTTTTAACAGCCAAGGGCCGAGTATTGTGAATATAGGTAAAACCCGCTTCTTAATGTAGTGATGAATCTCTCTCCTCTTAGTCTTAAAATTAAGACTTACAAGCTATAATGCTTATTATACAATACACAAAGCATTATTAATGATCTTTCTCATCAATCTTAATTTTAAGACTTAATTTCAAGTCTTAAAGCTTAAAGTATAAAATACATAGAACTATTAATTTGGTTGGTCAAGATATTTAATGTAGTCAATTAATTAACTTGTCAATAAATACAATTAATGTAGTTATTAAAACACCCCTTACATAAGAAATACAAATTATTAAGCATATTGGGTGGTCAAGATATTTAATGTAGTCAATTAATTAACTGGTCAATAAATACAATTAATGTAGTTATTAAAACACCTCTTACATAAGAAATACAAATTATTAAGCATATTGTACAATCAACTTAAGCACAATTCTTGCATTAAATGTTACTAATACAAATAATAAGTCACATTATACAAATATTCAAGCACGAACGGGAAACGGGCCAAATGGGCTCGAGCCCGAACGGGCACGGGCCAAACGTCACGGGCACGGGCTAAACAGGCTCATGTTATACAAATGACTTTAAAAAAGACCCAAAAAGACGACATATATTCCTTAGTTAATATCCGTAAATTTATTATCAAAAAGAATATAATAAACTAAAATACATAATTCACCGGAAAATATTATTTCAGGGTACCCGCTGCCGCAACGCGCGGGTACCCTGCTAGTTTAAAATGGTGCAAGTATGTTTTTGGAGATGTCTACTTGGGTCAGAGTTGTAGGATCAAAGGCTCATCAGCTGATCTCCTCAATTATTTATAAAAACCATGAGGTAGGTCTTCTGCTCTCTTTAAAAGGGTTTAAAAGGGTACTTTCTGCCAGTGCTAGTTTCCATACTCCCGTCACCCCTGATTCCCCACAATTAAGTAATTGCGCTTATAAACTAGCATGCACCGGAACAATAAGTATGCAGGCCTTAGTTATGAAAGGAACTATAAGCTAATTCAGATGTAAAAACATACACGTAAAAACATACACCGACCTCAGTTATGAAATCATCGCTCTTATTATAGGATACATTCACAAGTTGATATTTCTCATCTTCACATACACCGACCTCAGTTATGAAATCATCGCTCTTATTATAGGATACATTCACAAGTTGATATTTCTCATCTTCCTTGTATATATATAAGATAACAAATTAAAAATAGTTACATGAAAAGACCATGTATAGGTTCACTATAGCCTTTGATTAGTAATGATTAAGATACACTATATTGATTATAAAATATATATTTTTGAACAAACAAATAGCATAAAAACTAAAAATGTATACATCAAACCATATTCAAATGTTATTAGGATTCATAAAGAAATCAAATAATTTTAGAATAACTAAAACTATCCAAATTATAATTACAAGTCATGCCCGCCCATCGGGCGGGCTTTGAAGTCTAATGGTCTGGTTCTTGTCTATATAAAGTGATGGTCAAAAGGTTCGAACATGGAAAATTTGTATCTATGATTTGGTTAAAAGGTTCGAACATGGAAATGA
This sequence comes from Artemisia tridentata subsp. tridentata, assembly GCA_021014915.2. NCBI lineage: Eukaryota > Viridiplantae > Streptophyta > Magnoliopsida > Asterales > Asteraceae > Artemisia > Artemisia tridentata. The sequence goes on from CP139508.1 coordinate 506,170,751, forward strand.
ACCCGCTTTGGTTAAAAGGTTAATGGTCTGGTTCTTGTCTATATAAAGTGATGGTCAAAAGGCTCGAACATGGAAATTTTGTATCTATGATTTGGTTAAAAGGTTCGAACATGGAAATGAACCCGCTTTGGTTAAAAGGTTCGAGCGGGTTTTAAATTGATGGTCAAAAGTTATCTTCCTTATGCTATATAAAGTGATGGCCAAAAGGTTCGAACATGGAAATGAACAGATCTGCATCTATGATTTGGTCTATGAACCGATTTTCTTTTTGATCTATGGTCTTGTCTATAAACCGGTCCTCTCTTTAAGTATATATGGACTATCAGGATGAACTAAGCCCAAAACTAAATGAACTCAGGAGCTGAACCATGACTTTATTTTGTACATCGTTTACGTAGGTGATTTTGAGTTTTTGACATATTATTATTTGGTATGACGGGTCACGCGTGGGACGATCTGTTATTTAACTTTCTTAAAAAAAAGAATAGTTTAACAAAGTTTCAATATACTACAAAAAAGTTTTTTTAAGTTTCTTAAATATTACAGTATTAAAGAATCAAAAATTTGGCTTCATGGTTGGTTGCAGTCTTATAATCAGCTTCTTCCTCTTCAACTAACATCACCACAAAAATAATGTAATAAGACAACAAACATAACCAACAACTTTTTTTTTTTCTCTTTTTCTTTTATCTTAAACGCTACAACTAAAATTTGATTAAATTAAAAAATATATTAATAATTCAAAAAATAAATAAAAACTTTACATAAAAATTATCGATTAAAAACTATTTTCACTCCAATGAGAAAAAGCTTTACAATTAAGCAAATATTTTACATCCCATTAAAGGTACCTCAAGTAATTCAAGAAATAGCGTAAATTTGCTTAATTTGTACAATATTCAATAATAACACTCGATAATTTGTAGATTTACGTCGAAATTGTGAAGATTTGGCTTTGAAAACAAATAACAAGAGCGTTTTATGAACGCATGGGGAAAATGAGCTGACATTTGTTTGTAATCAATAAAATCCCTCGTTTTCTTTTGTAGATCTCTAGGGTGTTTTGATTGTGTTTTTAGAATAGGCGTTTTGAGAAGTAGATCATATACCCATTATAAATTTGCACACACCAATATACAACAAGAATAAGCATCATGTAACATAGTACCAACTCTTTGCAGCCTGAGATTGTGTTTGCAATCCAGGAGTGAGTGTGCGCAAATCATCTCATTTCAATTCGCAAGTTATCATTCTCTCGAATAGTCAGATATATATGGTATTATCGGACTTTATCTCAAAAAAGATATGGTATTATCATACATTTTCTTAGTTTTGACTTTCGAGTATGATGTGATTAAGATTTAAGAGACATCATCCAGAGTTTAGGACTTGTTAGGCATCAAACTGGTAGAGTAGTCTATCTGATGCTTGGTCAAGTCATCAAAATATTGGATTAACTCGTTAGTTTTTGTATTGTAGTCTAGTTTAGTTTGCTAATTGCACTCTTACTTGTTTAAACTGGAAAAACATGTCGCATCTCAAATTTTGGTAAATCTTTTGAATGTTTGCACAAACGTGTTATTTGGTTCAGTAATGACTCATAGACTCCGATCCAGCCCTGTTACCAAACCCCTTCCAGTTCATTTTATAGCTTCAATTGAGTTACATGTACGTTGATATAAATCTTGGGGTCGCCAATCATGTGTAAATTTGCAGAATGGCTGAAGTATGCATACCAGCTTCGATCTAAGCATAATTTTTCTCAGTTTTAGTTCGCTCGTGTACGTCATTTTGTTAATGATGGATTTTGATTTCGCTTTCAACTTCAATATAAAAGTAGGTTCTGATTGAGAGTGTCTTTTTCAAGAAACCAGTAAGTTGAACATTGAGAGCCAAAAGAAATACATTTGAGCTCAAGATGTCAGATTTTACAAGACCCAATGTACACTAGAAGTTTACAACCCGTACCTTTTAATTCAATATTCGACTCTCTATAGCTTCATTTCCGTATGGTTGATACCATAACAGGTCACTTTCAAGTATCATCAATTACAAATATTGTCTCAACTACAAAAGAAAGAAAAATTACATTTTATCCGTGATATACTATTTACCTAAAAATTCAATAATTCAATTTGTATAGGAAAATTTACGATACAAAATAAGCTGACATGTTAGCTGTTAACATGCTGCAAGACTTCATCAATGCCCTGAGAACTTCAGGTCCCTGTTCAGATTGCAGTCCATCTTCTCAAGTAACATACATGGCCTACTGGTGTCACATAAATGCGTGGGTTCCATCAGCCAAATAAGACTCAATGGGAAGGACTTCCGCTTCAGCTTTCTCATTAAGTTTTACTTTTGTTAATCTTCTTCAAAGTGTTTACATACGTATAACTAGAAAATGACACAAAAAGCTTCCAGAACCTGAAAACTTCAACCAAAAAAAGTAAATGAAAAAGACCGAGAGTTGATGAAAAACATGGTTAAAAGACCAAAATGCCCTCTTTTAATACTAAAAAGAACCCTAGATTGTTAGACTTGATCAGAAATTGACTGAAATCATCAGTGAGACATAATAGTTTACCCAAAAACTATGTTGGAATGACATGAATTGTACATACCCTTATCTTTGTTTGGCATTACAGGTGACAATATTTAACTTCGAGCTAATACTATCCAAGCATTTAGAAATCTTTGGGTATTCAACATGTAATACAACTAATAACTTTACATTCTTTAAACTTTCAACCTCAAAGGTCAGTATTTTTCGTAAAGTACAGAATGTGTATAACCCAACTTGAATGCAAGAAGCAGGTAAATACAAGGAAGAAGCAAAGAAACAAGAGTAACATTCTCGTAAATCCATTAGTTTTGCAGTAGTAGAGGTGAAAAATGAGCACAGATTGGGTGACAAGTTTAGTTGTTGTATACTTAAACCACGGACCGAGGATCAGACCGAATGTGTTCGGTCCGGTCCGGGTTGGTCCGGTCCGAGAAGGCATTATTGGTCGGTTGTACATAAGACCGGATCGGACCGAAATCGATTCGGTCCGGTTTCTCGGTTCGGTTCGGTCCAGTTTATGGTCCGATATGCTCACCCCTACTAAAGTTTATACAACTACAAAAAAAACTATACTATCACACAAATAATGTATATTATTGAATAAAACAATTTAGGTGGTTGTATGCTTAAACACTTTGGATGCTTTGACTTGTTCAACCCATATGACGGGTTTCCTTTCAGCTATTTTTTGTTAACCATTCACTCACGTCTGTTCGGCAAATTAAGGTGCAAGGAACGATTACATACCATACCCATTGGCTCAGGTGCTGTGACATTGCAGCATAACTTCTACGAGGATGTTCATTTAGCAAGCATTGCATTTGTCCATTCTCAGAATTCTGGGCACTCCATAAGGACAGACAGATATCAATTAACCCGCTGTACTTGCAGATTATGTTAGTACTGACCTGAGAAAGCACACAGATGAAATGTTGACTATTGAATAGTCAAACATAATAATAATAATAGTGCCAAACCCAGAAATTTATATTAACAAAGGTGAACGTAATACTTCAATTGGCCAAATAAGAAAAGAAGTATTGCAATTTACATTAATGAAGTTATATTTTTTTATTACAAGTAGACACGCCTGCAAATCTAAGGGTGTCGTGATCCAAATTTTAACCAATTTACATATGAATGAGACGGTGTGTGTTTTATACAACTCAAAACAGGTTAATAACTAGATTGGCTAAAAGGGAATGGGTCAAACGGAACGAACAATCAAATCGTTTTATTATAGATTAATACTGTAAAATATTTTTTTGGTAATCATGTTTAGCGCATTAATTGTTTAAAGAAGAATTTCAAAGTACATGTGAAGAGAATATATATACTAGCTCCCAGGCTTCAATTTCTCGCTCTGAAGTATCAAGCATGAACCTTCTGATAAGACAAAAAGATGAATTATTTTCACCTTCTAATCTCATTATTAATAACGCACACTCACCACATATGGTAGTTTCTTGAAGCATAAGTTAAAATAGTACGATATTGATAATTCAGAAATACAAAATAGAGTAGGTTGAAAATTGTAGAACTACTACTATCACAGATGCCAGAAAAGAAAGTAATCGCACTTACTGCACTCCATGGTGTACATCACGGTGATTACAGTGACCACACCGTAGTTATCGAACGTAATAATCTACAAAAATATAGAAAAAACTGAATTTAGAGGGGATCTTCGACAGTATCATATATTTATTAAAGATATATATGTTTTCAAAGATGGTTTATGTACTGATACTGAAATCAGAGCTTACCATGTCAACTGCATGATCAAGAACTTCCTTTTCCACAATCTTTGATAGCATGTTACTATCCCATACTTTCCCAAAACCATCCTGGCGACAAAGCATAAGCAACTGTGTCATGAATTTTTTTTGAGAAAAGAAATAAACCTGAAAATCAGGATTATCCATTACTGTCACTTGTTGGGGAGAACCTGCATGATTAATTAATTATCATACGTGACAAACAAGTGAACTTATGTCACAATTAAGAGGATACACGTTCATAACATTGGAAAGTACGATTTTTCTGATTTCAAATAAGACTATAAAAGGATACACAAGCTTGATACGAATACTCCTACTTTCTCCAGGGCAAACTAGATAGTAGATATAAACAAAGAACAACGCCTCGAATTACATAAACACCAGCACATAAACTAGTATATAGTCAAGATATGAAATACTATGTTCTCAAATCTATCGCCACCGATGGTATATTCAGTTTCTTATAGACATTTATTTACACAAAAAAAAAGTACAGAACAGTGAAGAATCATGGAACATTAGATGAAACAATGAAAGAAGGCTTATATTGAAAAGAAACGGCAACAAACAAGCAGATTATGGACTTATGCGCATCAACGTTAAATGTAATAAATAAATCACCTTAAGGGCGAAAGAAGCCTTATAAAGCTCTTCTTTTCTAACATTTCCAATACCATCTGCATTACCTGTAAACCAATAAACAACGTCAATAAAATATTAGTCATAGGCAACCCAACTACACCATAAAAACATACTAATACACTTGGATCGCGAGAATACTTAATTCAGCAAACATTTAATACATCATAAATGAAACCACAATATGGTGTGATTCATAGTCATAACAAGCTCATAGGCAACAGTGAAGGTGATTAGTTATACAGCATATTACCAGTTGAGAAGCACAATATGTGCACATTATGCCCTCTCGAGGTCAAGTGATTTATTGTCGGTGAAAAGAACCTGCCAATCGAATGGTTCAACTCAATACAATCCAATATTATAACAGTTCAGAATAAGGGAGTGTTTTAGGATTTTTTTTCCCCCTACTGATTCTGAAGCACAAACACCAACTCTACAAGCGCTTATTTCTAAGCTAGCCTATAAGTACTTATATCTAAGAGGTGTTTGTTAAGCTTATTTGATTCGGCTTATATTTCATAAGCTTGTTTATTGCGGCTTATTTTTGGTGACGTAAATATAAATAATAAACTTATATGCTAAAAAATAAGCAAAAAAAAGGCTTATAAATAAGCTCAAAAGCCCAAAAATAAGCTTATTTGATGGGCTTATGAGCATATAAAAAATTTGATGAGCTCAATTTTTTGGCTTGTGAGCTTATGCAATTGAATAAGCTCATAAGCTTATCAAGTTTTCAATAAGCCCATCAAATAAACTTTCGCCTAAACAAACAACCCTTTTAAGCAGAAACATTATAAAACAATTGCAATTATAATCATAAATTGATTCATCATCAGGATGGGCAATGTCAAGGAGCACATTTCTCTTTCGTAAACCTCCAACTAAACTAAGATCATAAACTTAAACGATGCAGCAAAATATTTATAAGGATCACTGACCATCATTATATACAAAGGGAGTTCGATACGGATAAGACGAAACATGGATAAGCTACTGAAACAAATATCAGGAGCCACTCCATCTAACTAATATCACTCCTATACAAAACAATAGAAATAAATAAAACATTGACCGGTCAACTATGTAGTGTAAATTATGGTGAATAAATTAGATACCTTAATTTGACAAGATGATGCACAAAGCTACTATGACCTTTTTTCTTCTTAGTGAAAACTCAACTATGGGTTTTAACCATACGACGCCGTTTAATTTTTCAAGTTTCAGTGAAAAATTAAAGAATATAATTCCAGTGAAAAATTAAACGGCGTCGTATGGTTAAAAACCCAGAGTTGAGTTTTCACTAAAAAGAAAAAAGATCATAATAGCTTTGTGCATCATCTTGTCAAATTAAGGTATCTAATTTATTCCCCAAGATATACACTACATAGTTGACTAGTCAATGTTTTATTTATTTCTATTGTTTTGTATAGGAGTGATATTAGTTGTTAGATGGAGTGGCTCCTGATATTGTTTCAGTAGTTGTTCTTTGGTTTGCGTCTCTATGCAAACTTATCCATGTTTCGTTTTATCCGTATCGAACTCCCTTCGTATATAATGATGGTCAGTGATCCTTATAAATATTTTGCTTTATCGTTTAAGTTTATGATCTTAGTTAAGTAAATGTTGTTTGAATCGTGTATCAGTTGGAGGTTTACGAAAGAGAAATGTGCTCCTTGTCATTGCCCATCCTGATGATGAATCAATGTACGATTGTAATTGCAATTGTTTTATAATGTTTCTCCTTAAAGGGGTTGTTTGTTTAGGCGAAAGTTTATTTGATGGGCTTATTGAAAACTTGATAAGCTTATGAGCTTATTCAATTATATAAGCTCACAAGCCAAAAAATTGAGCGGATCAAATTTTTTATATGCTCATAAGCCCATCAAATAAGCTTATTTTTGAGCTTTTGAGCTTATTTATAAGCCTTTTTTTTCCTTATTTTTTAGCTTATAAGCTTATTATTTTTATTTACGTCACCAAAAATAAGCCGCAATAAACAAGCTTATGAAATATAAGCCGAATCAAATAAGCTTAACAAACACCACTTAGATACAAGTATTTATAGGCTTACTTAGAAATAAGCGCTTGTATTGAGTTGAACCATTCGATTGGCAGGTTCTTTTCACCGACAATAAATCACTTGACCTCGAGAGGGCATAATGTGCACATATTGTGCTTCTCAACTGGTAATATGTTGTATAACTAATCACCTTCACTGTTGCATATGAGCTTGTTATGACTATGAATCACACCATATTGTGGGTTCATTTATGATGTATTAAATGTTTGCTGAATCAAGTATTCTCGCGATCTAAGTGTATTAGTATGTTTTTAAGGTGTAGTTGGGTTGCCTATGACTAATATTATATTGACGTATGCTGTTTATTTGTTTATTGGTTTACAGGTAATGCAGATGGTATTTGAGATGTTAGAAAAGAAGAGCTCTATAAGGCTTCTTCCGCCCTTAAGGTGATTTATTTATTACATTTAACGTTGATGTGCATAAGTCCATAATGTGCTTGTTTGTTGCCGTTTCTTTTCAATATAAGCCTTCTTTCATTGTTTCATCTAATGTTCCATGATTCTCCACTGTTCTAAACTTATCTTTTTGTGTAAATAAATGTCTATAAGAAACTGAATATACCAACGGTGGCGATAGATTTGAGAACATAGTATTTCATATCTGGACTAAATACTAGTTTATGTGCTGGTGTTCATGTAATTCGAGGTGTTGTTCTTTGTTTATATCTACTATCTAGTATTGCCCTGGAGAAAGCACGAGTATTCGTATCAAGCTTGTATATCCTCAGTAATGTAATAATTGTTTGTGTATCCTTTTATAGTCTTATTTGAAATTAGAAAAAATCGTACTTTCTAATGTTATGAACGTGTATCCTCTTTAATTGTGACATAAGTTCACTTGTTTGTCACGTATGATAATTAATTAATCATGCAGGTTCCTCCCCAACAAGTGACAGTAATGGATCTTCCGGATTTTCTGGTTTATTTCTTTTCTCAAAAAAAAATTCATGACACAGTTGCTTATGCTTTGTCTATGAACAATGTCTAATTTTATGTTTATCGCCAGGATGGTTTTGGGAAAGTATGGGATAGTAACATGCTATCAAAGATTGTGGAAAAGGAAGTTCGTGATCATGCAGTTGACATGGTAAGCTCTGATTTCAGTATCAGTACATAAACCATCTTTGAAAACATATATATCTTTAATAAATATATGATACTGTCAAAGATCCCCTGTAAATTCAGTTTTTTCTATATTTTTGCAGATTATTACGTTTGATCACTATGGTGTGTCAGGTCACTGTAATCACCGTGATGTACACCATGAAGTGCAATAAGTGTGATTACTTTCTTTTCTGGCATCTGTGATAGTAGTAGTTCTACAATTTTCAACCTACTCTATTTTGTATTTCTGAACTATCAATATCGTACTATTTTAACTTATCATGCTTCAAGAAACTACCATATGTTGTGAGTATGCATTATTAATAATGAGATTAGAAGGTGAAAATAATTAACCCTTTCTATCTATCAGAAGGTTCATGCTTGATACTTTAGAGCGAGAAATTGATGCCTGGGAGCTGGTATATTCTCTTCACATGTACTTTGAATTTCTTCTTTAAACAATTAATGCGCTAAACATGATTACCAAAAAAATATTTTACAGTATTAATCTATAATAAAACGATTTGATTGTTCGTCCCGTTTGACCCATTCCCTTTTAGCCAATCTAGTTATTAACCTATTTTGAGTTGTATAAAACCCACGCCGTCTCATTCATATGTAAATTGGTTAAAATTTGGATCACGACACCCTTGGATTTGCAGGCTTGTCTACTTGTAATAAAAAAATATAACTTCACTAATGTAAATTGCAATACTTCTTTTCTTATTTGGCCAATTGAAGTATTACTTTCACCCTTGATATAAATTTCTGGGTTTGGCACTATTATTATTATTATGTTTGACTGTTCAATAGTCAACATTTCATCTATGAGCTTTCTCAGGTCAGTACTAACATAATCCGCAAGTACCGTGGGTTAATTGATATCTGGCTGTCCTTATGGAGTGCCCAGAATTCTGAGAATGGACAAATGCAATGCTTGCTAAATGAACATCCTCGTAGAAGTTATGCTGCAATGTCACAGCACCTGAGCCAATGGGTATGGTATGTAATCGTTCCTTGCACCTTAATTTGCCGAACAGACGTGAGTGAATGGTAACAAAAAATAGCTGAAAGGAAACCCGTCATATGGGTTGAACGAGTCAAAGCATCCAAAGTGTTTAAGCATACAACCACCTAAATTGTTTTATTCAATAATATAGATTATTTGTGTGATAGTATAGTTTTTTTGTAGTTGTATAAACGTTAGTAGGGGTGAGCATATCGGTCCATAGACCGGACCGAACCGAACCGAGAAACCGGACCGAACCGATTTCGGTCAGGTCCGGTCTTACGTACAACCGACCAATAATGCCTTCTCGGACCGGACCGACCGAAGGACCGGATTAACCCGGACCAGACCGAACACATTCGGTCTGATCCTCGATCCGTGGTTCAAGTATACAACAGCTAAACTTGTCACCCAATCTGTGCTCATTTTTCACCTCTACTACTGCAAAACTACAGGATTTACGAGAATGTTACTCTTGTTTCTTTGCTTCTTCCTTGTATTTACCTGCTTCTTGCATTCAAGTTGGGTTATACACATTATCTACTTTACGAAAAATACTGACCTTTGAGGTTGAAAGTTTAAAGAATGTAAAGTTATTAGTTGTATTACATGTTGAATACCCAAAGATTACTACATGCTTGGATAGTATTAGCTCGAAGTTAAATATTGTCACCTGTAATGCCAAACAGAGATAAGGGTATGTACAATTCATATCATTCCAACATAGTTTTTGGGTAAACTATTATGTCTCACTAATGATTTCTGTCAATTTCTGATCAAGTCTAACAATCTGGGGTTCCTTTTAGTATTAAAAGAGGGCATTTTGGTCTTTTAACCATGTTTTTCATCAACTCTCAGTCTTTTTCATTTTCTTTTTTTGGTTGAAGTTTTCAGGTTCCAGAAACTTTTTGTGTCATTTTCTAGTTATACGTATGTACACACTTTGAAGAAGATTAACAAAAGTAAAACTTAATGAGAAAGCTGAAGCGGAAGTCCTTCCCATTGAGTCTTATTTGGCTGATGGAACCCACGCATTTATGTGACACCAGTAGGCCATGTATGTTACTTGAGAAGATGGACTGCAATCTGAACAGGGACCTGAAGTTCTCAGGGCATTGATGAAGTCTTGCAGCATGTTAATAGCTAACATGTCAGCTTATTTTGTATCGTAAATTTTCCTATACAAATTGAATTATTGAATTTTTAGGTAAATAGTATATCACGGATAAAATGTAATTTTTCTTTCTTTTGTAGTTGAGACAATATTTGTAATTGATGATACTTGAAAGTGACCTGTTATGGTATCAACCATACGGAAATGAAGCTATAGAGTCGAATATTGAATTAAAAGGTACGGGTTGTAAACTTCTAGTGTACATTGGGTCTTGTAAAATCTGACATCTTGAGCTCAAATGTATTTCTTTTGGCTCTCAATGTTCAACTTACTGGTTTCTTGAAAAAGACACTCTCAATCAGAACCTACTTTTATATTGAAGTTGAAAGCGAAATCAAAATCCATCATTAACAAAATGACGTACACGAGTGAACTAAAACTGAGAAAAATTATGCTTAGATCGAAGCTGGTATGCATACTTTAGCCATTCTGCAAATTTACACATGATTGGCGACCCCAAGATTTATATCAACGTACATGTAACTCAATTGAAGCTATAAAATGAACTGGAAGGGGTTTGGTAACAGGGCTGGATCGGAGTCTATGAGTCATTACTGAACCAAATAACACGTTTGTGCAAACATTCAAAAGATTTACCAAAATTTGAGATGCGACATGTTTTTCCAGTTTAAACAAGTAAGAGTGCAATTAGCAAACTAAACTAGACTACAATACAAAAACTAACGAGTTAATCCAATATTTTGATGACTTGACCAAGCATCAGATAGACTACTCTACCAGTTTGATGCCCAACAAGTCCTAAACTCTGGATGATGTCTCTTAAATCTTAATCACATCATACTCGAAAGTCAAAACTAAGAAAATGTATGATAATACCATATCTTTTTTGAGATAAAGTCCGATAATACCATATATATCTGACTATTCGAGAGAATGATAACTTGCGAATTGAAATGAGATGATTTGCACACACTCACTCCTGGATTGCAAACACAATCTCAGGCTGCAAAGAGTTAGTACTATGTTACATGATGCTTATTCTTGTTGTATATTGGTGTGTGCAAATTTATAATGGGTATATGATCTACTTCTCAAAACGCCTATTCTAAAAACACAATCAAAACACCCTAGAGATCTACAAAAGAAAACCAGGGATTTTATTGATTACAAACAAATGTGAGCTCATTTTCCCCATACGTTCATAAAACGCTCTTGTTATTTGTTTTCAAAGCCAAATCTTCACAATTTCGGCGTAAATCTACAAATTATCGAATTTTATTATTGAATATTGTACAAATTAAGCAAATTTACGCTATTTCTTGAATTACTTGAGGTACCTTTAATGGGATGTAAAATATTTGCTTAATTGTAAAGCTTTTTCTCATTGGAGTGAAGATAGTTTTTAATCGATAATTTTTATGTAAAGTTTCTATTTATTTTTTGAATTATTAATATATTTTTTTAATTTAATCAAATTTTAGTTGTAGCGTTTAAGATAAAAGAAAATGAGAAAAAAATAAAAGTTGTTGGTTATGTTTGTTGTCTTATTACATTACTTTTGTGGTGATGTTAGTTGAAGAGGAAGAAGCTGACGTAAACGCAAAGTTAGCGATGATGATGATAGGAGTGCAACCAACCATGAAGCCAAATTTTTGATTCTTTAATACTATAATATTTAAGAAACTTAAGAAAACTTTTTTGTAGTATAATGAAACTTTGTTAAACTATTCTTTTTTTTAAGAAAGTTAAATAACAGATCGTCCCACGCGTGACCCGTCGTACCAAATAATAATGTCAAAAACTCGAAATCACCTTCTACGTAAACGATGTACAAAATAAAGTCATGGTTCAACTCCTGAGTTCATTTAGTTTTGGGCTTAGTTCATCCTGATAGTCCATAGATACTTAAAGAGAGGACCGGTTCATAGACAAGACCATAGATCAAAAAGAAAATCGGTTCATAGACCAAATCATAGATACAGATCAGTTCATTTCCATGTTCGAACCTTTTGACCATCACTTTATATAGACAAGAACCAGACCATTATAGACTTCAAAGCCCGCCTGATAAGCGGGCATGACTTGTAATTATAATTTGGATAGTTTTAGTTATTCTAAAATTATTTTTAAGGACATTTTTGTATTAGTAATCAATATTTGATTTCTTCATGAAAATACATTTTTGAATCCTAATAACATTTGAATATGGTTTGATGTATACATTTTTAGTTTTTATGCTATTTGTTTGTTCAAAAATATATATTTTATAATCAATATAGTGTATCTTAATCATTACTAATCAAAGGCTATAGTGAACCTATACATGGTCTTTTCATGTAACTATTTTTAATTTGTTATCTTATATATATATATTATATATATTATATTATATATATATATATAAGGAAGATGAGAAATATCAACTTGTGAATGTATCCTATAATAAGAGCGATGATTTCATAGCTGAGGTCGGTGTATCGTTTTTACATCTGAATTAGCTTATAGTTCCATTAGTCTGCCTGCATACTTATTGTTCCGGTGCATGCTAGTTTATATGGAAACTAACACTGGCAGAAAGTAACCTTTTAAAGAGAGCAGAAGACCTACCTCATGGTTTTTATAAATAATTCAGAAGGAGATCAGCTGATGAGCCTTTGATCCTACAACTCTGACCCAAGTGGACATCTCCAAAAACATACCTGCACCATTTTAAATATGCCAAATTTTAGAGCAAATTCATATACTTAAGAAGCGGGTTTTACCTATATTCACAATACTCAGCCCATGCACAACGAGCTTTCCCATAATCCCAATAACAGTCTTCATCCCTCAAAGGACCACGCTTGGCTGTTAAAACTTACAAGTCAAGATTTAAAAAGTCTTTGATTTGACCAAACAATAATAGGCACCTGGAACAGATAAGACTAACCTTTGGTAACAAATTTTGTTTTCTTATCAGGATGAACTTCGTGCCACATTTCAAGCCATAGCTCTCGCATTAGTATTGGGGATCTCACAATGTTCCTATGATTTGCTGCCACCCATATTTTACACTCCATTAAATGATTTTATGCGTTCATTTTAGAACTTCACCAACTATATAAGAAGACAGGATACCTTTATCAAGTTCCCATACCGCTGTCCTTTGTCCGGGAAGGCTTTCAGAATCTTCGTAATAGGTTATATATTTAACACGAGGTGACCTTGTCATGTTAGGAACTATGTCAGCCCCAGGATGGTGTTCTACATCCAACTGCACTTGCACGTCCTCCCCTTCATGCTCTGACTAAAACAATAACGAAATTACATCTAAACAATTGGTACGCAAAGCATATATTTCATATTAACTTGGCATATTTACCAGATTAAAAACTCAAATACTACAGAATGAGAAACACAAGGAACATTTAACAAGAAAGAAACAATTAGAGTGATAACATACTAACAGCAAATTAACACGTGATACCTGAGGAGCTCTTGTTATATTAACTTTTGGTCCCAGCCAACTCTTGCAATAGGAAAGCAAATTTATGTTTGTTAATTATAGGTAATATGACAAGTAAAACTTTGATAAGAATAGAGCATACTGTACCATAATCTTACAAATTCATGCAACTTTTTTAGCTTACCGTCTCATCACCACTTGCAGCCCCAGGATTTCCTTCAATCCGATTCCCAGACCTGTGTGAAAGAAGAAAAATATCTTCAGAATGGTGTTTCAGTGACTTTATCGAGTATTAAAATAAGAGTGATGCTTTATTGAAAGCATAATAGCCATGATATGTAAGTTATGATTCAATTCCAAACTATCAGAATTGAAGAATTATAAAATGACCCTCAAGTCCTCAACATATGGTTGAGGAGAGTATTACCTGGTATACAAGGATCCTTCAAACTCATATACGACATCAGTCATAATCCAGTTGTCAGGATAAGGCTTGCCACTGGGTGCAAAATAGTAACCGACCTATTTGAAAAAAAAGAGTATATGACATTCTGGTGCTATGTATCCTATGAGTTACTGAATCAAATATTGAGATTTATAATTATCACCTCAGTCCTTGAATCTACTCCATATATACAAAAGATATTTTTCAGAGGTGGTCTCTCCCAAGGCGTCAAAGGATTTAAAACTGGATCATTATGATACAACCTGAATAGCACAGAGAGCTCGGTTCAATTCATTTTAAAAATTTCTCATAAAATAGAATGGTTTTAGGCTTTTAGCATTTTGAACATGCATGTACAGAAATAAAGCCACACGGCAGGAAAGTATTGAGTTCAGAAATATTGCCGAGAATTAAATGGTTTTGGCATTTTGAACATGCAGGTACAGAAATACAGCCATTTCGCTTGCATTAATTAATCCACTTTTTCCAAAAAAAATATATATATATATAGATTCTTAATCAAAAGGTGAGTACTCAGCAAAGATTTACTGGATCCTAGATCATAGGAATGTAAGCACGATTAAGCTGCTATACAAGTACTCGTAAAATTTAATAACTCACTTGTCTAATTGGTAGAGAAGCCTTTTGCTATCAGGATCATAATCCTCTATTGCTTTAAAAAATGTGCCATCTGCTATTTCTCGAGCAGAAAAGGACAATTGAGTAGGAACCCCACATTCCATGTTAGTCAAGTTAGCCTGCATTTCATCTTCAAATGATGGATAAGCTTCTGCGACATCATTAAAAGCCATTAGTATAGTCAACAGCGGACACCTTTCTTCATGAAAACATTTATAACACTCATGTGCATACCTACAACTGAGGGGATCTCAATATTGATTATGTTAGTTGGAAATCCAGAATAGTTTAACCGATATTCAAGTTCATCACAGTGATATACACTGTGTTTCTTTCTGTGTCCACCAGAAAAATGCTTTGAGTACACAGTTTCACTCTGACAATACTTTGAAAAAGGTAACATCCATAGTGAAGAGCCAAATGAATTAAACATCAATCGTGCTGTTCCCTGATATCATGCCAAAACATATCAATTGAACAGTTTCACTTGGTGACAAACATGTAACATAGAAAAGATAGACAACGGACCTCGGGTACAGGAAGACCAAACGTGAATCCAGATAGTGTTGCTTCTACTGTCTGAACTGAACCAAGAAGAGGAGATGCTGACAAGAAGAACAAGACAATATCAATGTATAGCAGTATTAATTATCTGATAAATTCGGAAATGCAAGACATATATGTGATCTAAGTTGGACCAAATAAAGTACACCATACCAACAGCAAAGTAGGCATGTATATGATCATCTAGCCAATGGGATGTAATTCTTGGGCGCAATTTCTAGCTTTAACCACTCCAAAAAGTACCGAAAAACATTGTTACCCAGTGAGTGGGCAAATACTATGGACGGACCACCACGAAGTTTCAGAGCTGTCTCAAAGGTAAGTCTGCAATAAACAAAGACAATTGCAGATATCAACATAATGAAGAATGTGCTAATCCATGTTCAATTTGCTTATACAAGTACGTCTATGAATCTTCTAATAGAAAGGTGTGCAAAATAGTATACGATGTCATGCAGAAAAGAACAGAAGATAGAACTTTAAAAAAAAACACATAAATGTATGCTAAATATATATACATACTTTAGCTTGTGAAAATACAGATCTCGCTCCTCAAGCTTTTGATGGAGACAGTCTCCAGTCATATGGAATGGCTAGAATAGCATTTGCTTCGATCCCAAATTCAATGCACCATTTAACCCATTCTTTCCACACTGATGAAAGAGACCTGGGAATCAAGAATTCACTTTCAGGATACCTATATGAATGGTAACCATGATCCCAACTGATCAAAACACGAACGTAAATTAGTATTATTAAAATCAACAAAAGATTCAGTACGTTTGCATATTAAAGAAACATGAAGCAATAATTATATAACTGAAAGACGAAAAATGAAATTGGATATTAGAGTTTTGAAAAAAAGGTTTCATAGGAATGATATTAGGGTTTGCCAGTAATGAATGAATAAAATACCGTATGATATGGTAAATAATTTGTTATTATCTAATTAAATTGGTCAATAATTGGTTGCATGGGTTTATAGATTTGGGCTTGCAAGATATATTCAAAAAAAAATGTGTTAGGTCTAGTGGTTATGATGCTTGTTAATGTTACCAACAACCTAGGTTCGATCCTTGTAAGTGGCAAAATTTTTAAAAAATTTTCCAAATTTTAGTATTAAATACGGATTTTAATTAAAAAAAAATATATATATATATGAACAAAGGGTGCTTAGGTGGCTTTATGACGTGGCTTAAGGCATGATTCCAGGGCATTACTGGGCATTAGTCATGATTACTAGGCATTACGTGGCATTAATGACGTCATACGCATTCTTTTTTATATATATATATATATATAATATATATATATATATATTATATATATATATATATATATATTATATATATATATATATATTTGAGCTCAAGATGTCGATTTTACAAGACCCAATGTACACTATAGAAGTTTACAACCCGTACCTTTTAATTCAATCTTCGACTCTTTATAGCTTCATTTCCGGATGGTTGATACCATAACAGGTCACTTTCAAGTATCATCAATTACAAATATTGTCTCAACTACAAAAGAAGAAGAAAAATTACATTTTATCCATGATATACTATTTACCTAAAAATTCAATAATTCAATTTGTATAGGAAAATTTACGATACAAAATAAGCTGACATGTTAGCTAACATGCTGCAAGACTTCACCAATGCCCTGAGAACTTCAGGTCCCTGTTCAGATTGCAGTCCATCTTCTCAAGTAACATATATGGTCCATCTTCTCAAGTAACATATATGGTCTACTGGTGTCACATAAATGCGTAGGTTCCATGGAAGGACTCCGCTTTAGCTTTCTCATGAAGTTTTACTTTTGTTAATCTTCCTCAAAGTGTTCGCATACGTATAACTAGAAAATGACACAAAAAGCTTTCGGAACCTGAAAATTTCAACCAAAAAAAGAAAATGAAAAAGACCGAGAGTTGATGAAAAACATGGTTAAAAGACCAAAATGCCCTCTTTTAATACTAAAAGGAACCCCAGATTGTTAACTTGATCAGAAATTAACAGAAATCATCAGTGAGACATAATAGTTTACCCAAAAACTATGTTGGAATGTTATGAATTGTACATACCCTTATCTCTGTTTGGCATTACAGGTGACAATATTTAACTTCGAGCTAATACTATCGAAGCATTTAGAAATCTTCGGGTATTCAACATGTAATACACCTAATAACTTTACATTCTTTAAACTTTCAACCTCAAAGGTCAGTGTTTTTCGTAAAGTACAGAATGTGTATAACCCAACTTGAATGAAAGAAGCAGGTAAACACAAGGAAGAAGCAAAGAAACAAGAGTAACATTCTCGTAAATCCTGTAGTTTTGCAGTAGTAGAGGTGAAAAATAAGCACAGATTGGGTGACAAATTTAGTTGTTTAGGTCAAAGCATAGTTATATTGCACGGGTCAGGATTGGGTTGATTTGACCTAAAATACGTTTTCATCCAGAATGTATCAATAACTAACGTTTAGGAGTGAGCATTGGGTCAAAACCGGACCGGACCGAGACCATTTTTAGCTCAAAACCACGGACCGAGGATCGGACCGGACCGAGACCATTTTTAGCTCAAAACCACGGACCGAGGATCGGACCGAATATGTTCGGTCCGGTCCGAGAAGGCATTATTGGTCGGTTGTATGTAAGACCGGAGCGAAATAGGTTCGGTCCGGTTTCTCGGTTCGGTCCGGTCCATGGTCTGATATGCTCACCCCTACTAACGTTTATACAACTAAAAAAAAACTATGCTATCACACAAATAATCTATATTCTTGAATAAAACGATTTAGGTGGTTGTATGCTTAAACACTTTGGATGCTTTGACTTGTTCAACCCATATGACCGGTTTCCTTTTAGCTATTTTTCGTTAACCATTCACTCACATCCGTTCGGCAAATTAAGGTGCAAGGAACGATTACATACCATACCCATTGGCTCAGGTGCTGTGACATTGCAGCATAACTTCTACGAGGATGTTCATTTAGCAAGCATTGCATTTGTCCATTCAGAGAATTCTGAGCACTCCATAAGGACAGCCAGATATCAATTAGCCCGCTGTACTTGCGGATTATTTTAGTACTGACCTGAGAAAGCACACAGATGAAATGTTGACTATTGAACATTCAAACATATAATAATAGTGCCAAACCTAGAAAAGAAGTATTGCAATTTACATTAATGAAGTTAAATTTTTTGCTTACAAGTAGACACGCCTGCAAATCCATTTGTCCATTCAGAGAATTCTGGGCACTCCATAAGGACAGCCAGATATCAATTAGCCCGCTGTACTTGCGGATTATGTTAGTACTGACCTGAGAAAGCACACAGATGAAATGTTGACTATTGAACATTCAAACATATAATAATAGTGCCAAACCTAGAAAAGAAGTATTGCAATTTACATTAATGAAGTTAAATTTTTTGCTTACAAGTAGACACGCCTGCAAATCCAAGGGTGTCGTGAGCAATTTTAACCAATTTACATGTGAATGAGACAGTGTGGGTTTTATACAACTCAAAACAGGTTAATAACTAGATTGGCTAAAAGGGAATGGGTCAAACGGGACAAAAAAATCAAATCGTTTTATTATAGATTAATACTGTAAAATATTTTTTTGGTAATCATGTTTAGCGCATTAATTGTTTAAAGAAGAATTTCAAAGTACATATGAAGAGAATATACCAGCTCCCAGGCTTCAATTTCTCGCTCTGAAGTATCAAGCATGAACCTTCTGATAAGACATAAAGAGGTTAATTATTTTCACCTTCTAATCTCATTATTAATAATGCACACTCACCACATATGGTAGTTTCTTGAAGCATGATAAGTTAAAATAGTACGATGTTGATAGTCAGAAATACAAAATAGAGTAGGTTGAAAATTGTAGAACTACTATCACAGATGCCAGAAAAGAAAGTAATCACACTTACTGCACTCCATGGTGTACATCACGGTGATTACAGTGACCTGACACACCATAGTTATCAAACGTAATAATCTGCAAAAATATAGAAAAAAACTGAATTTACAGGGGATCTTCGACAGTCTCATATATTTATTAAAGATATATATATGTTTTCAAAGATCGTTTATGTACTGATACTGAAATCAGAGCTTACCATGTCAATTGCATGATCAAGAACTTCCTTTTCCACAGTCTTTGATAGCATGTTACTATCCCACACTTTCCCAAAACCATCCTGGCGATAAACATACAATTAGATATTGTTACATAGATGAATAAACGACTGTGTGAGGAAATTCTTTTGAGAAAATAAATAAACCTGAAAATCCGGATGATCCATTACTGTCACTTGTTGGGGAGGAACCTGCATGATTTAGTAATTATCATACGTGACAAACAAGTGCACTTATGTCACCAATAAGAGGAGACACGTTTATAACATAAGAAAGTGCGATTTTTCTAATCTCAAATAAGATGATACATAAACAATGATTACATTACTCAGAATACTATGGTACAATGGTCTTAAAATCTTGATATGATGTAGTCCACGGTGCTTTTTCCAGGGCAATACTAGATATAAACAAAGAACAAATCCTCCAATTACATGAACACCAGCACATAATCTAGTATTTAGTCTAGATATGAATACTATGTCCTCAAATTTATTGCCACCGATGGTATATTCAATTTCATAATAGACATTCATTTACACAAAACAAAAGTACATAGCAGTGAAGAATCATGGAACACTAGATGAAACAATGAAAGGTTTATATTGTAAAGAAATGGCAACAAACAAGCAGATTATGGACTTATGGCATTACGCACATTAACGACTTAACCTTATGTAACATATTAAATCACCTTAAGGACGGAAGAAGCCTTATAAAGCTCTTTTTTTCTAACATCTCCAATACCATCTGCGTTGCCTGCAAACAGTTCACAACATACGATATCAATATATGACACTTTTGCATCCCAACTATACCTTAAAAGTAAATTGCATGCACTACGGCATAATTCATAGTCGTCAACACGTTCCTATGCAAACAACCAAAGTTTCTAAACTTACAACATATTACCAGTTGACAAGCACAATATGCGCACGTTATGCCCTCTTGAAGTCAAGTGATTTATTGTCGGTGAAAAGAACCTGCCAGTGATACAATACATCAATAATTCGGCTAGCAAAAATAATTTAGGGGGTGTGTTGGAGCTTATCTGCTTACTTATAAGTGGTAATTTTAGTGTAAAATAAGCAAATTAGCAGTTTTTGCCAAACAGTTGAACCCGCTTACATTGTAAACAGATAAGCAATCCCAAACACCCACATATTTCAAACTAGCAGTCACAAGTAGAGTGTGCTATACTGCTATAATTGCTCAATTATCTGGCGGGTCATTACTGACTTAAAAACTAATAAGCATATCCAAACACCAACTCTACAAGCGCTTATTACTAAGCAAGCCTATAAGTACTTATATTTAAGGGGTGTTTGTTAAGTATTAGATTCGGCTTATATTTCATAAGCTCGTTTATTGTGGCTTATTTTTACTGACTTAAATATGAATAATAAGTTAATAAGCTAAAAAATAAGCAAAAAAAGGCTTATAAATAAGCTCTTAAGCCCAAAAATAAGCTTATTTGATGGGCTTATGAGCATATCAAAAATTTGATCAGCTCAGTTTTTTGGGCTTGTGAGCTTATTCATTTGAGCTTATACAAGTGGATAAACTCATAAGCCCACAAAATGAGCTCATAAGCTTATCAAGTTTTCTATAAGCCCATCAAATAAACTTTCGCCTAAACAAACACCCCCTTAAGCGGAAACATTATAAAACTATTGCAATTTCAATCATACATTGATTCATCGTCGGGATGTGCAATGACAAGCAGTACATTTCTCTTATGCAAACTTCCAACTGATACACCATTCAAAAAACAGTTACTAAACTAACGAAATAAACACGAAAACTTAAACTATACAGCAAAATACTTCTAAGAATCACTCACTGTCATTATTTACGAAGGGAGTTCGATACGGATAAAACGAAACATAAACAAGTTTGCATAGAGAAGCAAACCAAAGTACAGATACTGAAACAAATATCAGGAGCCACTCCATCTAATCACTCCTATACAAAAAGAATAGTAATAAATTAATTAATTAAACATTATTAGAATCAATTTATTGAGTTTAAGATTATGATTTATTATAAGTCTTTGAGGATTAATAAAGATACCTTAATTGGACAAGATGATGCACAAAGCTAAAATGATCTTTTAATGGTTACTTTTAGGTATTGATTATATTTTGGGTTTTAGCTTATCAGTTTTTTTAGTTTTATGTAGTTTTTTTTTTTTTTTTTTTTTTTATTATTATTATTTATTTTTTTCCAATTTTTGAAATCCTGCTTTTTTTTTTATCCTACGACTATTTTATACTTATATTTGGTAAAAACTCTATAGAAGTGAGAGGTAAAATGGTCTTACATGACCACAAAAGACGAAATTCAAAAGTTTTTGTATATAATAAGAAAAGAAATATGACTACATGGAACTAGAAAAAAAATAGTGAGTTAGATGCATTCTTAGATAATTAACCCTTATTTTTTTCAAAATCAGTTTTTCATACATAGCTTCATGTTAATATAAACTTTATTATCAATTTATTATTTTATCTTTTACGAAATGAAAGCATTGTTTTAAAGTTACTTATTTTTAAGCAGAAGACATGAACAGAAACACCCTTTACTCTTGCTTCTACCATGGGTGGAATACTAGTTTAACTAGAAAGAAGGAACACTAAAGATGGGGTGTTTGTTTAACCTAATTTTGGGCTTATACTTTCGGCTTATGTTTTATAATCTTATTATTTTTTTTTATTTTTTCTTGTTTTAAAACATATAAGTTGATAAGCTGAAAACACTAGTTCCAAAGTAAGCTGAAAACACATAAGTTGATAAGCCCAAAAATAAGTTTTAAACAAAGAGTAAAAGGTCTATCTTGACGAGAGATGGCAACGGGGCGGGTTCGGGGGGGTTTTAGTGTACCCGTACCCGCACCCGTATATAATATCCAAACTTGTACCCGCCGAATATTCGATTAATATTATCCATAGGTTTTTCGGGTTTCACCGTTGGTATCGGTTATCCCCAATTGAATATTATATGGACAAAAATGGCGGTATTAAGATTAAAGTTACACTAAAATCCACCGACAAAATAAAGGAAAACACCCCAATATATTCAAATTTTTTAAAAGTTAAAGAAAATGAATATCACTAGCTAATAGACCAAACAACACATGACCACATTACTTACCATCTCCGGGATTAGTATCACCAACGATCACATGAACTTCCACGATAAAAAACACTAAACACCAACACAACACTCGCCATACGCACACTTCCATTGAGGTTAAATCATTTGTTAACTTCTGAAACAAGTAGTCAAAGAACAAAGATTTGTTTTTTGTCTAAATGATTAGGTTATGGTTAGCTTAGATCACAAGGTATGCAATTATTCATTATAATTAATAGTCTTAACGTATGATAGACAGATGGAAAGCGTGTTGCTGGTTGCTCCGCCTGACCAACATAAATCACAAGAAACACTTTGTTATTTTCAAAAAATTTCAAATTCAAAAGTTTTCATTTTCAATTTTGTTTAGAACTTTTAACAATTAAAAGTTAAAACTATCAAATCCCAAATATGTCCAAATTTTAAGTTTTTAAACATAACAAAAATAAAAAAAAAAAAAAAAAAAAAAAAAACTAACTCTAGAAAAATTACCACCAAATTACACAAAAGACATAAGTATCCCTAACTCTAGAAAAATTACCACCAAATTACACAAAAGACATACTAAGGGTGAGCAAAACCGCCCGAGTCCCGACAACCGACCCGATCCCGACATAAACCGACAGTCCCGAAACCGAATAATAGCTTCTCGGGTCGGGAGTCGGTTCGGATTTCTAACAATTTCGGGATTCGGGTCGGGTCGGGCCGAAAACCGACAAAACCCGACATAACCCGACAATACCGAATGCATATTACGTCAGTTTATAAAAAGTAGCCTCCCTTATCTCTACCACCTAACTCAATCACTCTCATATACTTCACTCCTACTTTTTTCTTTATCTGCCCACTTTCCCAGAGAAATAGAAATAATAGATCACAAACACAAAGATGATACTATGATAATTACAAACACAGCCGATCACAAACACAGATGATACAGATGATACTATGATAATTACGGCTTCAAGATCTTGTACGAATGACATAAAGAATGCTTTACTGAATACACTCATCAAGTAAGTTGAGACTTGAGATATAATGAATTCTTTGAGTATAACTGTTTTGGAAATTGTTAAAAGTATAAAGGGATATTTGGGTCCATGTGCTTGACAGTTGACACATACTTTGCTGTCTTGACCCATACTTTGACTTTGCTGCAGTCAAGATATTATGGGCATGCTACTTTGTATGTAATATTTTGGTCAAATGAATGAATATCTTTAATTTAAAGTATGTTGGTTCATGTGAAATAAATACTTTAGGGAAGTGTGATGTTTTGTTGCAGAGTATTCTTGTATAATTTGGGAAGTGTGATGTTTTGTTGACTGTTAATATTATGGTAGTAGATATGTGAATTCGGGCTGTCGTGCATTGTCCCGAAACCGACCAACTTAACCCGATTATAACCGAACCGACCCGATGCCTATTCGGTTCGGTATTCGGGCAACCATTTTGAGGCTTCTCGGTTTCGGGCTTTTCGGGACGGGTCGGGTCGGGTCGGTTTTCGGCCCGATGCTCAGCCCTAAGACATACGTATTCCTTTTTTTTTTTTTTATTTTTTTTGAACTGACTTAACAAAATTACCACCAAATAAATCTAAATTACAACAAATTCACACAACAAAGTTATAACAAACTTTACATAAATTTATAACAACAAACTTTATACGTATAAACTTTATAAAAAAAGATATTACAAAATAAGCTTCAGAACATATTCCAATGACAAACTTATGTTTTGATTGAAGGGTTTATGCCGATCATGGTTTTATCCCTTTTTTTTTTTTTTTTTTGTTATGATTGACGAACACCCAAATCAAGCGTATGAATATTTTTATTTGCTCTATGGTTGTTGGGTTTACTTGAAATCCAATGAGTTATGAAGCCTCGAAAAGCCACGCGTGTTAATAGAGATAATTTTTTACTATGATATTGTTTTGGGTAAGCTTTTTATCTGCATTTTTTTTTTGGTACCAAATGTAACTATATCTACTTGATTTAAGATAACTTAAATGTTTATAGCTTTGCTACGTTATCACGATATCTTATGTTTGCTTACAATTACAAAATAAGCTTCAGAACATATTCCAATGACGACGAAGATGGATTCCAAATTTATAAAAAAAAAAAAGTTAAGACAAACTTACTATCAAACTTGATTACCAATTTGAAAATGAAATCATATTTTCCGGTGACGGCAGCAAAGTCGGTTGGCGGCGGCACATATTCTGGCTTAACGGCGGCGGAAGTGGTGGATTCCAAGGACAACAGATCTACAAAATTCAAACCTTTGAAAAAAATTCAGATCTGAAATAAACTAAACTAAAAAAATTAAAAAAAAAAAAAAAAAAAAAATCTTCAATACTGGAAATAAAAATAGATCTAAAAAAACCACAAGAAAAAACTCAAGAACCTTCGAAAATCGGATGGTGGTTTTGGCTCGTGTGTGGTAATGGAGTGGTTGGGGTCTCGTCAGCTGCTGTGGGTGGTAGTTTTCGGCTGGTGTCTTAAGAGAGAAAAGATAAGATGAGTCTGTGTTTTATGAGTGGTGATGGTGAGAGTATTTTGTGCGGTTTTATAGTGCTTGTAGGTTTGGGATTTTTTTAGGGCTTATATCTTGGTTCGGGTGTCTGAATCTTAATTTGAAGGTTTGGGTTTTGGTCCGGAATATTGGTGTTTTACAAGAAAAGTATATATATTATATAGGGTAAAGTTAAAATAAAAAGACAAATATTCGTATATTACGTAAAAAGATTTTTTTTTTCAAAAAAGTTCGCGAAAAAATCCATAAAAATTCCACAAGATCGGGAATGTTGGTGCATGAAACTTTTGTGAAAGAAGTTTTTCTAATTTTGAGTTTTTATACGTTTTTTTTTAATACACAAAAAACGAATTTTGATGCGCAAAAAATTTTTGATGCACAAAATTTTCAACTTATTTTAGTTAGATGTGCAATGTTATTTTGATTAAAAAAGTCAAAAGAACTTGGGTGCAAAAACGAATTTTTGATGCACAAAAAAGCGATTTAATGCACAAACGTATTTTTTCATAATTTTTTTTCGGAAAAAATATCAACTTTTAGAAAAACTTCCTTCACAACTTTTTCATGCACCAACATACCTGATCTAGTGGAATTTTTTTGGAATTTTTCGAGAAAATTTTTGAAAAAAAAATCTTTTTACGTAATGTACGGATATTTGTCTTTTTATTTTATCTTTATCCTATTATATATATATATATATATATATATATATATATATATATATATATATATATATATATATATATATATATATATATATATATGTATGTATATATATATATAGGGAAGGGTTATTTTCAGAACTAAAAAAAGGTACAGAATTGCGAAAACCACCATCAACCAATCAGATTTTTTTGAATATTGTTTTTTTTATTTAATTAAAAAGGGTATAATGGTAAAAGTACTTTTTTATTTTCTTTTATAATTTTTTAAATAAAAAACGTTTTTTTAGTTCCTAAATTTTAAGGTCTTTTCTTTTCTTTTTTTTTTTTTTTTTTTTTTTTTAAGAATAATCTTTGTTTCCGGCATGTATATTTAGTAAGGTGCATATGTGTTTCTTGTAGTAGATAAATTAAATTTTCAATATAGACACTGAGATGATTTTCAAAATGTGGATACTTTCAAACTTTTAATGTATGAGTATACGTGCACATATGCAACTAACTCTCTTATAACTTAAACATCTTTACAAACTTATCAACAACATAAATAATAACTCAAAATTGCACAAGTTAATGATTTACAAAATCTAATACGTGCTAAAATTTATACTTTATTACAAATGCTTAATTAATAGAAAAAAACAAATTTAACTGAGGATGCACATGTGTAAACACCATGTTTTTGCAACATCGTCTTTAGTGTGCACGTATGCATTCACGTATCCTTGATTATCTTGATCGTTTTTGCATATATGCACATGCATGTAAACTTTTCGGAGTATTCACAAGTATATATATATATATTATATATATATATATATATATATTATATTATATATATATATTATTATATATTATATATATATAATGTATATGTTTGTATTCTATACAATACCAATATTAGATACAGTACTTTACAGTACCTTTTAAATCAATATAAACTGTTAGATCACTTAATCAATGGATCAGATCACTTGTGCCATTAATGTAACTAATGTAATTAAAGGGAATATTTGGTAAAGTTTTTAAAATTAATTAAGGGCATTAAGGGAATTTTAAGTAATAATTTCCAGAAAACTATCCCACTATTTTAGGATCATTCAAGGCAATATTTCTTTATCTCTCACACATCTTCCCCTCAAACCCTAATCCACCTTTTGTCAGCCACCACAACAATCTCCAGCAATCAAAAAAAAAAAAAAAACGATTCTAGATCTGTGATGACCGCCTACCACCGACGAACCAAGAAAACGTCGCACCAAATTTGACGACAACTACAGTGATCCGGGTATCTCTTATGGATCGGTAATCGGTTCAGATCTGTAAACGGTTGGTATGGTCACGAGGTAAACGCGTTTTTATGTCCCCTTCAATAATTGTAATGATGCCTAACAATAATACGAAGTTTGATGTTTTCGATATATCGTTTCTTAAAAACACTGGGTATAAAGAAGTGATTTTTATGTTTGGTGTGAATGTTGAATCAAATTGCTCTAGAAT
Organism: Artemisia tridentata subsp. tridentata; assembly: GCA_021014915.2. Lineage (NCBI taxonomy): Eukaryota > Viridiplantae > Streptophyta > Magnoliopsida > Asterales > Asteraceae > Artemisia > Artemisia tridentata. The sequence goes on from CP139508.1 coordinate 506,198,147, forward strand.
GAAAATGTTGTTAATCACATGTTATCTTTTATAATACTCCGTAATTGATTAATAATATAATTGTTATCCAGTCAACTTTTGTTGTTTTATTTTGTCTTTGCTTTTTTACGTTGTGTAGCAATATCACGATTGGACCAACTAAAATGTGTTAATTAAATAGAGACCTTCAATATCAAAAATGAATTTTATAGCAGATTTGAAAGAATTACATTATTATGTGATTTTGCCTAGTAAACCCTCAAAGATTTGAATGAATATTTAACTTTGTTAAGAAAACCTATCTTTAGATTGTAATTGATTGCCTAGTAAACCGTATTTGATTTTTTGTGTTTTTATTTTTTTGATCTCAGATACAAAATAGGTAGTTGAATTTTGATATTTTGACTTTTTTATGTTTTTTATTTTGTATAATTTAGTCATGTTTTGGTAATTAAGGAAAATGATAAACGGGCCTAATTAAATGGACCTAAAAGGTGACCTACCGCATAAATGACTTGTACAACTACAAGTCATTTATGCGGTAGGTCACCTTTTACGCAAATTTTTTTGGATTTTTTCGCAAACTTTTTTGAAAAAAAAAATCTTTTTACGTAGTGTACGGATATTTGTCTTTTTATTTGATCTTTATCCTATATATATATATAAGGGGGCTTCATTTTCAGAACCCTGTTAAGTGCGGGAACTGCGAGAACCCACTTTCAACCCTTGGATTAACTAGATCAATGGATAGGAATGTTCAATGGCATTTTCGTAAATAAATTGTAAGTCATTTCCTGAAACATTTAAGAAAAGGGCATAAATGGTATTTAACTTTTACACCCTCTCATTAACTACTTGCTTATATTCCGGGATTTTTTTCAAATTTTCTTCCAGTATAATGATAACTTCCTTAATAATCAAATAAAATTAAACAAGATAATCACGGTTAATATAAAAAAAACACACACAATCACACACACTCTACAAAGAGATTCTAACCTAATATCCCAAAAAAATTCTGGTGGCGATCATCTTCCGGAATTAAAATCAACCTTTTATTTTCAACAATTAACAAGGAAGTCCAATGGAAGGTATGATTATTATGATTAATTTATTTGTTTTTATGATTGTTGATGTTTCGACAAATAAATGGGCATTGCATGTGTGTTTCTTGTTATTAATGATGAACAAGGTTGTATGTTTTAAGCTTTTGTTCGATTAAGCTTCTGTTTGGTTTAGTTTTTTTTTTTTTTTTTTTTTTTTTTTTTTTTTTTTTTTTTTTTTTTTTTTAATCCGTTTATAATTTGTTGTAAACATTAATGTTAATGTACCACTATCATAGTTAATTTTAAGGGTTTTTTTCTTGTGGGTTTTTTTTTTTTTTTTTTTTTTTTTTTTTTTGTATTTTTTTTTTTTTTTTTTGTAATTATCTAATTGTTTGATTCGTTTATAGTTTGTTTGGTTTAATTATCTATTTTTTTTTGTAAATCATTTATAATTTGTGGTGAATATATCCTTGTGGGATTGATACATAAGTGTTGTGAAACATAGGTGTTTTGATGCATAAATGTTTTGAATCTATAATAGTGTTTGGTAGGTGTTGAACATTAATGTTTGCAGTATGTCTTTTGAAACATGGGTTTTTTGATACATAAATGTTTTGAACAAACTATGACATTGGCTTTTTGAGGAATAAATGTTTTTAGTATGTGGTAGTTATGTATAACGATGTGGATGAATAACTGTGAATGTTGTTTAAATGTTATTGAACAATGGTGTTTTGACACATAAATGTTTTGATTCATGTTTGAACAATGGTGTTTTGATACAGAAATGTTTTGGGTATATGGTAGGTAGTTAATAAGATGTCGATGTATACCTTTCCATTTTGTTTGGTTGTGGTTAATAGAACAATTTTGGTATGTTGAATATGTAATGTAGTCTAGCAGTTTGGTTAGGTTGTGCATATTTAAAAAGTTGTAACAGGGGTGTTTGGAAAAGGATCTAACATGGGTGATTGTAATATGTGAAACAGGGTTGTTTGTAAAGCAATTGGATTGTTTGTTTATTTGTATTGCTATTTAGTATTTGTTTATGTTCGTATTGTTTTAGTGAGCGATGTTTTTGTTTTTTATTTTGTTATTAATTTTTGTTTTAAACATTTTGGTTTTGTGTATTTGATATAGATGTTAGGAGAAGTGGAAGGAATAAGAATAAAGGGCCGGTAATTATCGAGAATAGTGACGATGACTTCGAGAATGCTAACGTCTCGGTTGTCAAAGGTAAGCCTAATGTTATAGCCATGCAACTCCTTTTGGTTTTTGTAGATTAGTAATGAGTTATGAATGTGTTATTTGTACCAGTCAACAGGGGTGTATGTTAGTTGGGTAATTTGTTTAGTATGGTCCTTGTTTAGGTGTATTTAGTTTAAATTTGTTAACATGAATGAAGTTGAACATGGGTGTTTATGTTTATAAACATGTACGTTTGATCATGTCTGGATTAGTTTGTGAAACGGGTTGCAAACTAGTGAACATGGGGGTTCTAATAAGATTAAAGTACAAAAACAGAACCAAAAACTAGCATAGGGTTTTCAAAATAGTTAACATGTGTGTTTGTGGTTACTGAACATTTGTATTTGAAAAATTGAATATAGTGACTGTATGAACCTGTTTGGTTGAACATGGGAGTATAGTGAGTGTATAAACATGGGTGTTTGCACTTTGGAATATGTGAAACAGAGTTGCAATGTTAAAGTGTATTTTGAAAGAGTTGCTAATCTAATATGTGTTTGACAGATTTGAGTTCAAATAAGGTAGACAAGGGTGATAAAGTTGCGTTGGCGAAGAGGAAAAAAGTAGAATCGAAATGTAAGTGTAAAGTGTGTTATAATTATTAATATTGAATTGTATAATTTTTTATCAGTTGTTTTAATGAAATATATTGACTGTAGGTGATGAAAAGGAGGATGTTAAAAAAATTAAAAGGAAGAAAGGCGAAACATCTGAAGTAGTTCCTAAACCGTATGTGTTCCAAACGAGAACATCTCCGAAAATGCTATTCAATGCTTTGCAGACTCTTTTGCCAGCTCAGAAAGCTTGCCTCGAACAAATGGGGTTTGAAGGTATGTTAGATATGAAGTTGGATGGTATTCCTTCAAAGATGAGGTTTTATGCCGTCGACCAGTTTAACCCAGTGAAGATGGAAATAAAGCTGAAAAACTCATCCATTGTTATAACAAAGCAATTGATTGGAGAGTTGCAGTATGATTGTGTTGGAGAATGCTCGTGTCATAATTACTAATTATATGGCTAGACATATGTGAGCCTATGGGGTCACACACTTATACACAGAGACATCATTTTATAGATTGTATTTATCGTATTTACAATATATAAACGACTACGTAACTCGAGATCGATAACGGGCCATTAAATACTAAGTTAGACTTAGTGTTTTTGGACTGGGCCAACAACGGGCAAGCCCATTGTGGGCCCCTAATGTGGCCGGCCTTATGGGAGGTTCAAGAGGAAGTTATGATTTAAATTTGGTAAATAATAATTAGCTAAAATCACTCCTAATTATCATTTAACATATTGACTAAATAAACTCTCTCCCTCCTCCTCTAATTGTACGGCACAAAGAGAAAGAAAACCTAGGGTTTTCTTTTTGATCTATTTCTCTCTTGCATCTTGTTTATTCAAGGGTGATTAATTGGTTACGGGTTGATAGACTAGCATCGGGTGGTGATCAAGGACGTGTAGTGTGGATACACATAGAAGAGATCAACCTTATTGATCTCTTAGGGTTTCATATACAAGTCGACACATACATATTGTAGGTGACTCCCGGATCACGCTTCAAAGGTATATCTCACTTGTTTATGTGTTTATTATATTTGATTGATCATATGGCACTATGGATCCGTTGTGTGGTGATGTTTATCCGCTGCGTTTATATGTTTAATATGATTATTTATTTCATACATCACCTATAGTGGTATCACGAGCCATCATATGTTGTCATATGATCATCATATATGCGTAAAAATGGCTAAAAACGATGTTTTTAATGAATTTAAAGGGTTTCTTTTCAAACAGCCCCTAGGGCTTATAAATATGATATAAGTCGACCTTGAGAGGGTCTTAAGATCTGGACTTTTTGATCATATGGCCATTTGTTATGCATATGTTGTTTGTTTACTTGATTGGTACCCGTAAAATGGCCTAAAAACGTGTTTTTTGAGAGATTTTTAACCCAATTTTTAATCAGCCCGTGAGGCTTATTTTTCTGAGTTAAAATGGTCTTAAGGAGGTCCTAAAATCAGTGGGTTATGAGTCTATGGCCATTTGTCACGTGTACTATTCGGGGTTTTAATTCTTGTTAATTATTTCTTCGATTCGTTGGCTAACAATTTAATTCTTGTTATTTATTTTGTTATCCATGGCAAATACATGCATGTTTGTCCATGGAGTTAGCCAACACCTTGTAATGATCATATTGTATGTATTATTATGTGTATATGCAAAGCCGATGAAAACCTAGACCACTTGTGCGTTGTGATTGTGATTGTTGGTTGCATTTTTTTTTGTTTTGGGGTTTTGCCATTGTTTCGGCACTTTTGTAATGTATTTCAATTTTGGTTTTGCCAATGTTTGGGCATTTTACAGTAGATACAAAGTAGATTAGTTGTATTTTACTTTATATGTATTGTAAACAAGAGCTTGGAAGCAAAAGGCGAAAGATTGAAGAGTTGTAGACTGAAAGTTGCTGCTGGACACCTGTTGGGAAAACGTGATTATCTGCTGATTGGTAAGGTATTTTTTTCTAAAATTTTTGGTGCAGGTCCACAAGACATAGGGCTACAACTTTGTCAACTGGGCCGAATCATGAGGAGGTGATCTTCCTGGGCTTTTGGGCCTTGCAAAACAGAAAAACTGGGCTGACAGAAACTGAAGTTCAAGTGCATAATGGGCCTTTTACTTGCTCATGATTGTCTTGGAGCAAGTGGGAGCCCTCCATGTGGTTTTGTTATTAGTCCCTAGTTGACTCTTGGTTCTTGTGATGGCTCACAAGACCAAGCATAGGATTTTCATCGGTTGAGGCTTTGCATATTGTGGTTGAATGTTTGGTTGGTTGTTTTTATGTATGTTGTGACTACATGTAAAACGAAAAATGTTTTCTTAAAACTTGAAACTAAACATAAACCATTTTGAACTAAGTCTTATGATTTAGTTTAACTAAGTTTAAATATGATTTGAAACTTAAAATCATTGTTTTCTATATAAACAACACTTAAACCGGTTGAGATTGTTTGTTTATTTATTTATTTGTATTGTCCAAACTAAATAATAATCCACATAGGATATATATTAGTCTTGAAATGGACAACTTGACACACATAAATTAAACAATGATTAGACTTAAGTTAAGTTTTTAACTTGTGCTACGAAGAATGAATGCATGCTTCTTTCGTACACGTTTTTGATTCACATCAAAACGATTTACCCGTCAAAATTTAAGTCATGCCGTCCAATTATGAGAACACTTGCAATTACCTTTTAGCATCTGGTCAGACCTAGGTTGAATTGTAACCCAAGGTGACTATTTTCCATGGTCAGACCTAGGATTATTCTCACAGTTTTCAAATTGGATGACTTAATCGAGTAGTGTGGTCAGACCCTTACCCGAGGCAAAGATGGGACTAAACATGCCAGCTTGACACTAGTTGCTTGTTCACTAGTGCCATGAGTCCCATAAAGATCTAAGAGTTGCACATGTAATGCAATTGGTCGACGTTACCTACCTATTGAATCCACCATTTCTAGTAGATCAACTGCATTAATGGTCGAACCTCAATGAGGATCTTAGCCTTTTCGTAAAATTAATTGTTTTAATATGCTTAAACTTGGGTAGTTAATTTTAAAAAGGATTAATTATTGAAACTTACTAAAATTTGAACTTTGTTTGTTTTGTAGATGACAACTCCTAATCATACCATAAACAACTCGTACATCAGATCAATTCTTGAAAAAGAAAAATTGAATGGTAATAACTTTTTGGACTGGTATCGCAACCTGAGGATTGTCCTAAGGGCTGAACAAAAGTTTTACCATCTGGAAGAACCTTTACCTGAAGCACCCCCTGCTAATGCCTCCGCTGCTGTTCGTACCGCCTACACTCGTAGGGTTAACGAGCAGCAAGAGGTTGCTTGTCTTATGCTTGCAAGCATGATCCCTGAGCTCCAAAAGAACTTAGAGAACCTTACAGCATTTGACATGCTGACCGAACTGAAAACAATGTTCGAGCAGCAAGCTGAGCAAGAATTGTTTGACACTGTCAAAGCTTTTCATGCGTGCAAGCAGGAGGAGGGCCAAACGGTCAGTAGCTACGTCATGAAAATGAAGGGCTACCTTGACCAAATGGAGCGTCTTGGATACCCCATGCCTCAGATCCTTGGAGTGAGCTTGATACTGACCTCACTGTCAAAGGATTATGATCAGTTTGTGCAAAACTACAACATGCACAGCATGGGCAAGACCATTCCTGAGCTGCATAACATGCTGAAACTTGCAGAGAAAGGAATGCCCAAGAAGGCTCCTATGGTCCTAGCTATAAAGGAAGGACGAATCCAGAAGAAGAAGCCGAATGCAAAAGGCAAGGGACAAGTGAAGGGCAAGTATAAGCTTGCTTATGCCCCCCAACCTAAGACCCCCCCACCTGCTAAGAAGGAGCACCCGGCTAAGGACACCCTTTGTCACCATTGTGGAAAGAAGGGGCACTGGAGGCGGAACTGTCCGACCTACCTAGAAGAGTTGAAGAAGAACAAAGCTAGCAAAGCTAGCACATCAGGTATCTTCACTATAGAACTCTATACTTTTCCTAATAAATCATGGGTATATGATACTGGTTGTGGCACTCACATTTGTAATAATGTGCAGGGGCTTAGGGGAAGCAGAAAGTTGAAGCATGGAGCTTTGAACCTGTACGTTGGTAATGGCAACCGTGCAGCTGTCGAAGCAATAGGGAGCTTTGATCTCATCCTCCCTAATGGTCTAGTTATTGTTTTAAATAATTGCCATTTTGCACCTACTATTACTAGAGGTGTTGTTTCACTTTCTCGTTTGAAGGATGATGGTTTCATTCATACATTTACGGATTTTGGCATTTCAGTTTCTAAGGATAATATTTTTTATTTTAATGCTATTCCTCGTGATGGTATTTTTGAAATTGATATGCGTGATTCTATTTCAAACGATAGTTCTATATATAATGTTAGCAAGAAGAAATCTAAACATAATTTAGATTCCACTTACCTATGGCATTGTCGTCTTTGTCACATAAACAAGAAACGCATTACAAAGCTGCAACACGATGGGCTTTTAGAGTCAACCGACCCTGAGTCGTTTGATAAATGCATTTCTTGTATATCTGGTAAAATGGCACGAAAGCCCTTCTCCCATGTTGGAGAAAGAGCTGAAGATCTACTTGGACTCATACATACTGACGTATGTGGCCCATTTAGAACAAAGTCAAGGGAAGGAGCTAACTACTTCATTACTTTTACTGATGATTTCAGTCGATATGGTTATGTTTACTTGATTAAACATAAACATGAAGCTTTTGAAATGTTCAAAGTTTTTCAAAATGAAGTGGAAAATCAACTCGGCAAGACCATAAAGGCTCTTCGATCAGATCGAGGGGGTGAATATATGAGTCTAGAGTTTTTAGATCATCTAAAAAGGTGTGGGATTGTCTCACAATTCACTCCTCCATATACACCACAACATAATGGTGTATCTGAAAGGAGAAATCGAACCTTGCTAGACATGGTTCGATCCATGATGAGTCTAACAACATTGCCAATGTCCTTTTGGGGTTATGCTCTAGAGTCTGCTGCACGCATTCTCAATATGGTTCCAACCAAGAAGGTAGACAAAACACCATACGAAATATGGCATGGGAAGGTCCCTAAATTGTCGTACTTGAGAGTCTGGGGTTGTGAGGCTCTCGTGAAACGAGACACACCTGACAAACTTGAGCCCAGAGCTATCAAGTGTATCTTTGTAGGATACCCAAAGGAAACAATGGGTTACTATTTCTACTACCCACCCGAGAACAAAATATTTGTTGCCCGGAATGCTGAGTTTCTTGAGAACCGTCTCATTTCACAAGAGGCAAGTGGGAGCAATGTAGACCTTGATGAAATTCAAGAGGAAGATGCACAACCTTCTGGTAACACTAGTGAGCATCAAAATGAGATTGAACATGAAAATGTTGAACCTCATCAAGATGTTGCTCCCATTCGTAGATCCGCAAGGATACCTCAAGCACCTGAGCGATATGGTTTCTATGTCGATGCTGAGGAACATGAGTTAGGGGATCATGGTGAACCCGCTAACTATCGAGATGCATTATCGAGTCCTGAACACGATAAATGGATCGAAGCTATGAATGCGGAGATGAAATCCATGAAAGACAACGATGTCTGGGTCGAAGTTGACCTACCTCCTAACGCTAAAACCGTTGGGAGCAAGTGGCTCTTCAAGAAGAAGACCGACATGGATGGAAAAGTACACACCTACAAAGCTCGTCTAGTAGCAAAAGGTTTCACTCAAACCTACGGGGTTGACTATGAAGAAACCTTCTCGCCTGTTGCAGACGTAAAAGCTATTAGGATTCTTATAGCCATAGCAGCGTACTATGACTATGAGATTTGGCAAATGGATGTCAAGACAGCTTTCTTGAACGGCCACCTAAACGAAGACGTTTATATGGTGCAACCCGAGGGCTTCGTGAATCCTAAACATCCAACTAAAGTATGCAAGCTTCAAAGATCCATTTATGGATTAAAGCAAGCATCTAGAAGTTGGAATAAGAGATTTGACGATGAAATCAAGAAGATTGGTTTCACTCAAAATCTCGATGAGCCATGTGTATACATAAAAAACTAGTGGAAGTATGGTCGTGTTCCTAATCTTATATGTCGATGACATATTGCTCATGGGAAACAACATTCCAATGCTACAAGATGTAAAATCCTGGCTTGGAAATTGCTTTGCCATGAAAGATCTAGGAGAAGCCGCGTACATACTTGGAGTCAAAATCTATCGTGATAGATCAAAACGATTAATCGGCTTATGTCAAAGTGCATACATTGACAAAATCCTGAAGCGATTTAGGATGCAAGATTCCAAACGTGGAAATCTTCCAATGCAACCAAATACAGAATTGAGTAAAGCTCAAGGACCCTCCACACCTGATGAGGTGAAGAGGATGAAGGGAATCCCGTATGCTTCGGCTGTGGGATCCATAATGTATGCGGTTAGATGCACTAGACCTGATGTAGCGTTCTCTCAGAACCTAACGAGTAGATTTCAACAGAATCCAGGAGAATGTCACTGGACTGCTGTTAAGAACATATTAAAGTATCTACGAAATACTAAGGATATGTTTCTTGTTTATGGTGGTGATGTCAAGCGTGAACTCGGTGTTACTTGTTACACTGATGCAAGCTGGGAGACGGATCGTGATGACACCAAATCCCAAACGGGATATGTTTTCATCATGAACGGAGGTGCTGTTGACTGGAAGAGTGCCAAACAAAGCACTATCGCGATGTCCTCTACAGAAGCTGAATACATTGCTGCTTCTGAAGCTGCTATGGAGGCGATTTGGATACGTAAATTCATTTCTGGGCTTGGCGTTGTCCCCAGCAATGAACGACCTATGGATATGTACTGTGACAATACAGGTGCCATTATCATAGCCAATGAACCAGGTGTTCAAAGGGTGTGCCAAACATTTTCGTCGAAAAGTTCACTACATTCGAGAGGTGATCGAAAGTGGTGATATTCGTCTTCTCAAAGTTCACACAGATGACAACATAGCTGATCCTTTTACTAAACCAATGCCTTGTGCCAAACATGTCGAACATGCTAGGAGCATTGGACTTAGACCAGCTTGTAGTCTCATGTAGATCTGTATTTTTAGTATTTGAATAATTAGAACGTTAAACGGTTTGTATTTGCAATGAATTGATGTAATGGTTATGATCGTTTTCATTTTATATCAACTGTGTTCTATATTTGCATGTTTAATCCATGAATAATTTATTTATTCTAAAATTATCCATTGTCGGTTGACGATACGGGAGTATCATCAAATTAAGGCAAATGTGAGCGTGTTGGTGATTCATTTGCCAAACTCACATGTTGTTCATTGTGATGAACAATGGATTGACCCAACCTACGAGAATTCACTACATGGATCGTCGTCAATAGTGAATCTCGCAAGAGGTTTTGTCTCTTATCCTTAGACTTGAGATGCAAGCAGGTCTTGCATGTGTGGAATTTCATTCCTTGATATGGTTAAACGCTGTCCTGAATAAGATAGTTATAAAGGCCATTATCAGGAGTGATATGAAGCATGTGAATGACACGTGTAGTCAAAACAGGATTTGTTCCTCCACATGTTATGGAGTTAGATACTATTGGGCCCCTCGATGAATTGAACAGATGTTTGTATGGCCGTACCCAACTGGGATTAAGATGAATCTTAAATCCACTTGGTAATCTAGTTCAATATCTATATCGAGAAACATAATAGTTGAACTATTAGAATGACTTTTGATCCATGTCTAATATTCAACACGGTATCTGTAACAAAAGGATAGATGACATATAAACCATCTGAAATGAGACGTTTAAGAAACTACTCTCACATATTTCTAGGGGCTTTGGCGTGTTGCTAGACGCTAACCATTGCTTGTATAATTACTTGATTATTATGACGTCGCAAGTGGGAGCTGTTGGAGAATGCTCGTGTCATAATTACTAATTATATGGCTAGACATATGTGAGCCTATGGGGTCACACACTTATACACAGAGACATCATTTTATAGATTGTATTTATCGTATTTACAATATATAAACGACTACGTAACTCGAGATCGATAACGGGCCATTAAATACTAAGTTAGACTTAGTGTTTTTGGACTGGGCCAACAACGGGCAAGCCCATTGTGGGCCCCTAATGTGGCCGGCCTTATGGGAGGTTCAAGAGGAAGTTATGATTTAAATTTGGTAAATAATAATTAGCTAAAATCACTCCTAATTATCATTTAACATATTGACTAAATAAACTCTCTCCCTCCTCCTCTAATTGTACGGCACAAAGAGAAAGAAAACCTAGGGTTTTCTTTTTGATCTATTTCTCTCTTGCATCTTGTTTATTCAAGGGTGATTAATTGGTTACGGGTTGATAGACTAGCATCGGGTGGTGATCAAGGACGTGTAGTGTGGATACACATAGAAGAGATCAACCTTATTGATCTCTTGGGGTTTCATATACAAGTCGACACATACATATTGTAGGTGACTCCCGGATCACGCTTCAAAGGTATATCTCACTTGTTTATGTGTTTATTATATTTGATTGATCATATGGCACTATGGATCCGTTGTGTGGTGATGTTTATCCGCTGCGTTTATATGTTTAATATGATTATTTATTTCATACATCACCTATAGATTGTTAATGTGTTGGGAAAAGACATACATTTTTTTAACGAACATGCATGTCTGTCTATTAAGTGTATTAACTTTTATTGTTACAAAACGTAAGTGTTTCATATGAACATGAATGTTTCATGTAAACATGCATGTTCGTGTAATATTTATGTTAACGTGAATGGTAGAACATACATGTATTTTTTTGAACATGCATGTTTATGTGTAATAGTTGCTAACTAGTATGGTTGTAACTTAGATTGTGGTTTTGGAACATGCATGTTTATATAGTATCTTTATGAATATGTATGGTAATAATGTGTTTATTAATGGTTTTGTTAAAAACATACATGTTTCCTTTAAAGCATACATGTTCTGCTATTATCTTAATTAAATGGTGTGGTACGAAATACATGTTTTGTATAAACATGCATGTTTATTTAGTAGTATTAAGTAATGTTTATGGTAACAACATACTTTTTTTTTGTTAATATAAAAGTTAATAAACTTGATAAACTACAGATACAACTTAATAAAGTAAATAAAAATAACTTAGATCCGCATAAACATAGTTGTACGAACATGCATGTGTACTTATACTAAACATAATGAACATAGTACGTTAAAAAACATTAGTTTTTTTTTTTTTTTTTTTTTTTTTTTTTTTTTTTTTTTTTTTTTTTTTTTTGATAATGTTTCAAGTTTATTAAGTAATGTAAATCTGGATAAACATAATTTTTAAAAAACGTAAATAAAGTTACATTTATTTGGATTATTGGTCCACATTTCAAGCGTCGTCTGAATAATCATCTTCATCGTCTTCCTCATCTTCATCAATGTTTTCATCTTCATAAATGAACTCATTTTCATCGTTTTCCTCATCTTCGTCAATGTTGTCTTCTTCAACAACTTTTTTCTTGCCCAAATTTTTTTTGCCAAATTTTTTCTTCAGCGGGGATTTTTCACATCCTCGCTTATTGTGACCTTAGCAGCATAAACCTTGTACATGTTAACTGTTTCGTCAAAAGATTTAAAAACAGTACCCCTTTTAGGTTTTTCATCAACAGGAACGTCGGGTACCCAATATGAGTGTCCATTTGGTGACGGAATGAACTCATGGTCAATATCAAAAACATCAACAACGTCATCTTCTACAACATAAAAACATGTGTATTAGCTAAATACCTTCATTAATCAGGTACAAAACTATAGTTTTAATCAGGAGTATATTCGAAAAAACATGATTGTTATCTGATGAATTTAATATGCACAAGCTAAAAACTACGAACATGAATGTGCATTACAATATTCATAACAACTAGTTATCTGATGAATGTAAAAGCCTAAAACATGAATGTACATGACAATATTCATAACAACTAGTTATCTGAAGAATGTAAAATCCTCAAACATTAATGTGCATGACGTAGATTCATTCAAACAACTGGTTATACGATCAACCATATCATAAAAAAAACATTATAACAGCATGAAGTCAATAATAAGTTTTGCAAAAATCAGACAAAAATAATAGAGTTAAAAAAAAAAAAGACACCGTTATTGCCTTCTTGATGATCATGCTCATTATCCATTATCAGATCCTGTCCAGTTAACATAAACGTTTGATCATGGTGTTCTTGCACAACGAGGTCATCTTCAGCATGTGAATCATGAACAATATCAACACTATCAACCATATTTACTTTTTTTCATTCGAATGAAACAAGAATGAAGAATTAGGGTTTGTAATATTTCGTGAATTTGAGATATGATTTGATCTGGAAAATAAAATTGAAATATAGAAACCGTATAATTAGCATGATTCTAGGAAAATACTGCATTATCAATTAAGATTGTGTTGCTGTAAAATTACCTTAAAGCCCTTCCGAATTAATCACATTAATTTATGAGAAAAACATTTTACTAAATTGTGATTAGTCAATTACGGTTCTCGCAGTTCCCGCACTTAACAGGGTTCTGAAAATAAAGATACACTATATACACACACACACACACACAGACACAGACACAGATATATATATATATATATATATATAATATATATATATATATATATATATATATATATTATATATATATATATATATATATATATATATATATATATATATATTATATATATATATATATGTCATGCGGGAAACGTTAAATACACAATACCATCAAAGTGAGGCGAACCCGATTAAAGTGAGGCAGCCGAGAAACGTTTGACAAAGACGAGATGGGTTTGCCGATCCGAAAGGGTGTGGTGGACTGAGGAGTATTATTTCCCTAAAATTTTGTGAGGGTATATTTGTCAATACACACTAACTTTTTTTATTTTTTATACGAATCAAATTCCTTCGTACAATTATCACTACCCAATTTCTAATCCCAACTCAACACATTTTTTTTAAGAGTGAAAGCTAAATATACGCAACATATTTATTCAAAACACACAATGTACAGAATATACTTTCAAAATTACCATTGTACGCAATATATTTTCAAATTTGGTACAATGTACATAATATGACCTGGAACCAGCAGTTTACCAGGTTTTCAAGTTTGAAAATTTACAGAAATGGTCCCTGTGGCTTGCGTTGACTTTCACCGGTCATCCCTTAACTTTTTTATCACTTAGAAAGGTTACGGTATTGGTCCTTATGGTTTGCATTGAATTTCACTTTTAGTCCATTTTTATACCTTTTCACCCATTCTCTTACGTTTTTATCCGTTTTCATCTGTTTTTTTACGGTTTCGTCCGATTTTATACGTTTTCGTCCGTTTTTATATGTCTTGACCGTTTTTATATGTTCTCATCCGATTTTATACGTTTTTGTCCGTTTTAAACGTTTTTATACGTTTTCGTCCGTTTTTATACATTATCATCCGTTTTTATCCGTTTTTGTCGGTTTTTATGCGTTTTCGTTCGTTTTTATACGTTTTAGTCCGTTTTTATACGTATTCGTCCATTTTTATACGTTTTTGTCTATTTTTATACACTTTCATCTGTTTTTATACGTTTTCGTCCGTTTTTATGCATTTTCATCCGTTTTACGTTATCGTCCAGATTTTATACATTTTCATCCGATTTCACATGTTTTCTTACGTTTTCGTCCGAATTTATACGTTTTCGTCCGTTTTATATGTTTTCGTCTGTTTTTATATGTTTTCGTTTGTTTTATCTTCTGTTTTATACAATTTATCTGTTTTCGTCCGTTTTTATCCGTTCTCGTTTGTTTTCATCCGTTTTTATACGTTTTCGTTCATTTTTATACGTTTTCGTTCGTTTTTATACAATTTTATCCAGTTTTATATGTTTTCATTCGTTTTTATACAATTCTATCCGTTTTTATACGTTTTCGTGCCTAAATTCCGGACGATAACGTAAAAAAACATATGAAAATGTATAAAAATGGACGAAAACGTATAAAAACGGACGAAAATGTATCGAAACGGACGAAAAGGTATAAAAACGGACAAAAACGTATAAATATGGATGAACACGTATAAAAACGGACGAAAACGTATAAAATCAAACAAAAACATATAAAAATGGACGAAAACGGATGAAAATGTATAAAATGAACGAAAACGTATAAAATCGAACGAAAATGTATAAAATCGGATGAAAATGTAATAAAACAGGCGAAAACGTATAAAATGAACAAAAATGTACAAAACGGGCAAAAACGGATAAAAACGGATGAAAATGTGTAAAATGGACGAAAACGTATAAAAACGGACGAAAACGTATAAAATCGGACGAAAACGGATGAAAATGTATAAAAATGAAAGAAAACGTATAAAATCGTACGAAAACGTATAAAAATGGACGAAAACGTATAAAAACGGACAAAAATGAACAAAACGGATAAAAACTGATGAAAATGTGTAAAAACGGATGAAAATGTAAAAAACGGACGAAAACGTGTAAAATCGGACGAAAACGTAAAAAAAACATATGAAAACGGATAAAACGTAAGAGAACGGGTGAAAAGGTATAAAAGCGGACTAAAAGTGAAATTCAATGCAAAAAAACAGGCTTTCAGAGACTGAATTTCTAAGGACTGATATATCAGTCGCTGATACATAGCATCGATAACTGAGACATCAGTTACTGATACTTTTAAAGACTGACCTTTTATTGACTGATTGCGGCGACTAAAAATCAGTCCTCGATTCAGTGACCCTATATCTAAGACTAAATTTCAGCTACTAATATGCCTGTACGGGAAAAAAATTTGGAGGCAAATTTGTTAGTGACTGAATAAGGGTGACAATTCAGTCCCTAGTACATGTACATCATATCTAAGACTAAATTTCAGTTACAAATATATTTGCGCAATAAAAAATTTTGGCGGAAAATTTGTTAGTGACTGAATTATAGTCACAGTTCGGTCCCTAATACATGGAGATCATAGCTAAGACTAAGTTTCAGTTACAAATATGACTACACAATAAAAAGGTTTGGAGGGAAATTTTTTAGTGACTGAATTTCAGTCACAGTTGCGTCCCTATTACATGGACATCATACCTAAGACTAAAATGCAGTTACAAATATGTTTGCACAATAAAAAATATATGTTTGCGCAATAAAAAAAGTTTGGAGGGAGATTTGTTAGTGACTGAATTTGAATCATAACTGAGTCCCTAATACATGGACATTATAGCTAAGACTAAAATGTATAAAAATAGATTAAAACAGACTAAAACGTTTAAAAATGGACGAAAACTCATAAAAAGGGACGAAAACGTTTAAAATCAGACGAAAACGTATCAAAACGGACGAAAACATATAAAAATGTACGTAAAGGTAAAAAAAAAGGGACTAAAACGGATGAAAACGTATAAAAACGTTAAAATATAACAGACAAAAACTGACGAAAACATAAAAATACGGATGAAATCGTATACAAACAGACGAAAACGGATGAAAACATATAAAAACGTAAAAAGAACGGACTAAAATGGATGAAAACGTATAAAAACGTAAAAAAAAGGACGAAAACGTAAAAAAAAGGACGAAAACGTAAGAAATTGATAAAAACGTATAAAATAGTAAAAAAGGGACGAAAATGTATAAAAACGGACGAAAACGTATAACAACGGACAAAAACAGATAAAAACTGACAAAAACGGACGAAAATAGATTACCGACAGAATATACGGTTCTATATATTGTAATGTACTACACTTGTTTTTAAGACCTATATATATTTGTATCATTGTTATAAATTGTAAGTTTGTATATAAACCTATTTACGGATTGCTATTTATGTGTAACACTTAGGGGTTCACGCACGAAACCTCGGTTTATACCCCCGTGACGTGGGAACTCGAGCAGAATTCAAGTTTCAGACGTTCGTAACATCTTTAGTATTCACCGATGGCTTTCATTTTGAGTGTTGACAATTTAAGACGTGTAATCGGGATAATGACATCAATCAATTGCTTCATCGAGCGCGACATCCCTTTTAAAGAAACGACTATTACGTTCTTACCATATATAATAAGTCGTGGTGCCTATAGCAATCGTCAATCCACTATACTATACACACCACTTCCATTCAAGATAATAACAACAAAGTTGCATATAGGCATATAGCTAATCAACGCACTCTACTTTACACACCACATGGACCATTATATTGCCTTTACGGGTTCTCACACCCCTAAAGGTCTCCTTATAAATACTATACCATTTTCTCGAAATGGATCAAGCTAATCCTTAGCAACATATCCTGCCTTGGGAACTCCACATTCAAGTCTATTATCCTCTAGGGTAATTGACACAAACCAACTGAGTCGACTCGTGAGCGTTACCCCAACTCGTGACTCTTGTCACATTTTGGGGTCTTTACTGAACTTGGGAAACCGAACGGTCAACCAACCCAAACCATACGTAATTGTTGAGTTTATCCATATTTACTTTCATCTATGTGTATGACTTGATTTTATCCATAGGATGAGCTTTGGATGTTAAGTAATTTTACATTGATATTCATATTTTTAGATGCCTCACGTATGAGTGATTAGGGATACACAAATGTCACTAATTGGATAAACGCTTGTTAGACTATTAGGTTAAAGTAGCTAGTTGTAAACACTAAATTAATAAATAGCTAGATGACAACTAGGATTAGTTTGTATCGCAAATGAATCTTAATGATTAGCTGAGAACTTAATGAGTGTAGATTAGTAAACCATTAACACCCTGTTCAAATCGGCTACTAATAGACGTACGAGTTATAATTGTATTATATTTAATCTTAAAATAAGTTACTTATGAATTATCACAATATTTAACTTCAAAATAAAATTATTAAAAAATTATTAACTATTATAATATCTGACTAAACCCCATGCGTTTATGAGTTCTAAAACTAGTTGGTTTATAAAATATATAAATCAGATTCTATAATACCTCCAAACAAAATAGAATTTCCCTCTCTCATTTTCATTTCTCCCGCTCTAAGTTTTCCCCAAAACTCAAATTATCCCTCCATGTATCCAAATATCAGCACCCTCACATCTCACATCTCACATCCACAAACCTATCATCTTCATTTCCTCTCACGTTCTCTCTTTTGGTCTTCAAACAAACCAAATTCGCTTGACCGTCTCCCTTATCGATCATTGCTAGTCACCACCCAAAGTCGTCAGTCACATCCTCACCAGTCAGCCACCAGACCATGGCGATTCATAATCATCACCCCCGATTTTATGTCATATATCCACAAATAAGGTATTGTAACGTGTTATATATTTAATTTAATCATCAATTTGAGGTCTTTATATGTCAATTTCGTGTTTGGGTGATTTTTAGGAATTAGGGTTTATGTAAACCCGAATCTATATGAGTTTGAAACATGCTTTATGATACAATTGATGCTCACCACAAGGTATTCTCGTGTATACATCTAATAATTTTGACTTGGTTTGCAGGATCTTGCCAAAGAACTTCTGGGGATGTTTACATCTAATAAAATGGCTAAAGCCTTTTTCAAAAATAGTGGGTCAGATGCAAATGATACTTAGGTTTTGTAACTAATGCATGATACCATGGATCTACTCTCGTATCAGCTAGTCTTTCCGGGTATGTCCTGTTCAAAACGAAGGTGAAGTTGATTTGTCTGGTCAACTGGCCTAAGTTTTTAATTTCAAAATATGTATTAATATCGCCCCAAATTTTAAAGGCAACACCTATATCTGTATATTATCTTAGTAATTTTGACTTGGTTCTCACAAAATTTGTCTAAAATCTAAAATTCCCATCAATCTTGAAATTCACATTTAGTCTCTTTGATAAAAAAAGGTCAAACTTGTATCTGATATGTATAACTTGGTTTGCTTGCAGCCTTCCAGCATTGCATCAAAACTTTGATCTGCTTACTCCATTTGTGTTGCACACCGATTGCCCCCATTACTGGCGGTTTCATCTTCCAGGTTTGTTTTCTATATCTTGTCCTTGAGTCCTTCAGAAGCGTTTAATAATAAAATAATTGTCAAAACGATAAGATAAGCATGGTGCATTTTAGGTGAGACCGAAGAAGAGTTTGCTACCAGATTGGCTACCAACTTGGAAAACCTTATTCTCAAGGAGGGACCCGAGACAGTAAGATCACTTAACATATACATTACAATAGATTTTAGTAGTAATTTTGTTTTAGCATATGGTTCTGTCTTCTTTTTGCTTTTAGATTGCTGCGTTTATTGCGGAAACAGTGATGGGAGCAGGAGGTGTGATACTTCCCCCTAAAACATACTTTGAGAAGGTCAGGTTGACTATTCTGAACAATGGTTTAACTTTATTTTACGGGTGGTTAGTTTCATATCTTAGCATGTTTTTTTCTCTTATGCGGATTCAAGCTGTTGTAAAAAAATATGACATTTTATTCATTGTTGATGAGGTACTTGATCAGTTGTGTGTTAATAATTTCTTAACTGCATGATACGCTTCTTATTCACTTGTGTGTTTTATTTTCAGGTTATCTGCGGCTTTGGAAGGCTTGGAACAATGTTTGGTTGTGATAAGTACAACATTAAGCCTGATCTTGTTACCGTTGCTAAGGTATATAAACCATTGGAAATTCCTAAAGTTAATCAATTTATTAGTGATTGGAAGATACTCATAAATCATCAGTCATATTATTAAGTAAGGTTTTTCCAGGCTCTTTCCTCTGCATATATGCTGATTGGTGCTGTTCTAGTGAGTCCCGAGGTTGCAGATGTCTTACATACTCAAAGCAATAAACTCGGTACTGCAAAAAACTCTTCGAACCGCATTCACAACATCTCATCATGGTCTTAATATTAAAGGTGTCTTCATCTTTATGTTAGGTTCGTTTTCTCATGGATTCACATATTCAATCTTGGTAATTTATTTATATGAGTAACACTTTATGTTCTGATTGGCTAAGGACCTTCTACTATGGATTTTGTTACATTAAGACTTCCAAAGTAGTATGATTTTTGTAGTTAGAAATATGAAGTTTGACATTTGGTGAGAATTTAGCTGATTTTCCGCTTTTAGGTGAAACCACGTATCTAAGATTGGGTGTATAGGTGCATTGTTATAACACCCTGCCTTATAGTAGCCAAGTTTGATTAATTAGTTTTCTACAACTGCACAAATTACTCATAGGTTGAATGTTGTTCTGTGACTGTGAAACACGTTTGAATCGAGTGACCTAAATGGATTAGTTATGATTTATGAACATTGGTTACTATTTAGTGATTTTTTATCTTTCAAAATTACCCGATACTTTACATGAAACACTGAAACCTGGATGAAAAGGTCACTAAATTCTAACCAAGTTTAATAACTGAGTCTATTAGGTAACTCAGCCTTTACCGGTTTAGTTATATCTCACAACAATTGTACAATTATGAAGTTGAGTGCTTTATGCTGTTAAAAAAAGGTTTTGGATTACTTAATTAGAACTGTGATGCAGTAATATGGTTACTAGTGAATGGGGTATTATGTCGAATCTGGATAGCAGTAACTTGTTTGATTTTAGATTACTATGTCATGTTCAACATCCAGTGTCGTGAAACATTGTGACAGTTATTACCTCTAGTTTGTTTGAAATACTTACCGCAATATCGTACGTTCAAGAATTCAAGTTTCTCAGCGTCATCTCTAAAATGTTATCACTTTTGAGTGCAAAGTTCAAACTTTGGTTTGTATTAATTGTTCACATATATGTACTAAGTATAATTTTGGCACCTTGTATCCCTTAATGTAATCACAATTGGATCATATTGGGATTTTGCATTGACCCAGATGTTTTGTTTGCTGATGCAGATGACTGTGGGACCAGAGTTTGGGCCATGCTTTCTTATAAAGCCTTGCATTTCAACTTGTGATGTTAAAATCGACCCTAGAGTCAAACTAGTTTTCGATAATTTTGATTTCAAAGGAAAATCAGGTTTGGTTCAGTTTTGGGAAAGCTGGGCAAGTGGGGATCCAGAAGACAATGGGTGCTATCTTTTTTTGACAGATCACTTACGTGTATCAGACATACGTGATAACAGACTTGAGGCTTACAGGTGGTCATGTCTTAAAGATAATTATCGTTTTGTTGGGCGAGAGAAAAATGTGGGAAACTGGTATCCTGGTCGAGCAGCTCAGACACAGGTTGCAGATTACCAATATGATGGTGAAGCATCAGGTATGGGACAATTAGTTGTCCCTGTGTATCATCCTGGTGCTGTGATGAAACTTGCCGGAATCATCGAGATTGTCACCCAGATAACTGGAATCATTTGTGCAACTATTGGGAGTTGGAAAAAACTCGGGTGATGGTAACGGTGATGGTAACGATGATCCATTCACCGATAGTGATATATAGGACGTTTAAATTTATTTCTATTGAATTTGGTTTTATTTTTAAACATATTGAATTGTAAACTCTTGTTATTTGGATTGGTGATTATTATGCTTTAAAGAAATATTATTATTATTATTATTGTTTATGGTTTGGAGTTTTATATACTATTATAAGGGGTCATATATGCATTGTGAATGGGGACTGAATTAAATTGTATTTGCCACTAATTTTTAGTTTATAATAGAAATATAATGGAACGGCGCCATCATATTGGAGACTGATTTGAACGTTATTTTGTATCGATTAACATAAATTTTGAAACTAATTTTCAGTCACTAGAAAAACAAATTAAGGACTAATTCATCTATTTTTTGTGACTAACAATCAGTCTTTAAAGCCTTTTATCGGAGACTAATCAGTTTTTAAATCCTGTTATTAGAGACTGATTTGGTACGGTAATCTACAAAACAACGAAACGTATTAGGGACTATAAACAATGTTTATGGACTAATTTTCAGTCCCTAAATCCATGTGTTAGTAACTGATCTAACATAGTATTGGCGACTGACTTTTCAGTCACCGATAATATGCATTGGGGACTGAAATAACATGATACCAACCCATAGAAATAAGGACTGACTTTTTTATTTTGGTGACTGATCTCTGGTCCTCATTGGTTCGATACAACAAGGACTGAATTTCAGTTGATAACGTCACTTTCCGTAACTAAGCTTCTATCACTGATTAGTGACTAGCAAAATCAGTCCTTGATAGACCATCCGTAACTGATCATGGTGTATCTGAGACTGATTTTTCAGTCTCTGAAAGCCTTTTTTTTGTAGTGGAAATTCGGATTCAGGGTGTTTGATTGTGGTGTTAAGTGTGGGTTTAATGGTTGATTGAGTGTTCATATAATAGTATGGTTCTTGTCTATATAAAGTGATGGTCAAAAGGTTCCAACATGGAACTGAACTGATCCGTATCTATGGTTTGGTCTATGAACCATTTTTTTTTTATCTATGGTCTTGTATATGAACCGGTCCTCTCTTTAAGTAGTTATGGTCTGGTGACTCTGGACTATCAGGATGAACTAAGCCCAAAACTGAATGAACTAAGGAGCTGAACCATGACTTTATTTTGTACATTGTTTACGTAGAAGGTGATTTTGACATATTATTATTTGGTACGACGGGTCACGCGTGGGACGATCTGTTATTTTTTTTTATTTTAAATAGTTTAACAAAGTTTCAATATACTACAAAAAAGTTTTTTAAGATTCTTAAATATTACAATATTAAAGAACTAAAATTTTGGCTTCATGGTTGGTTGCACTCTTATCATCATCGCCGACTCTGCGTTTACGACAACTTCTTCCTTTTAAACCAACATCACCAACAACATAAACACAATTTAATAAGACAACAAATATAAACACCAACTTCTATTTTTTTTCTCATTTTCTTTTATCTTAAACACTACAACTAAAATTTCATTAAATTAAAAAATATTTCATTAAGTGGTTTTGCCTTGTGGTGGACTCGTAGCGCCTTACCATTTACTATTGCAATCATACGATTTCATTGTCCTTTTGCAGGTTTAAGTGGTTGTCAGGATGGTAGTGGAAATGGGCTCACCAAAACCTCGTTGATCTCTCATCTTCGTGATCGTCATTTCAGTGAGGATGCGCTAGCCACCACCAAACTTTCCTTAGCCACTAATCTTGCTGTTTTTGAGGCTACCGAGGTTACGTTGAAACATATGGGTCTTTGGTTATGTGGGATTTGTTTTAAGACGCATACTCTTCGTTCTAAGTGTCGGCATGGATATGATTTTGTGTCACCCCCTGATTGTGGTGATGGTGTTGTTATGTTTGTGTTGTTTGATCTCGCCAAACCACAAGTCCCTTCTTCGTTCCAAATTACTCGTGGTGAGGATTCGAGTTTGGAAGAGCATTATGGTTTCGATCTACAATTACTTGACACCTTGTTGTCTAAAGGGTTGCACACTGTCAAATCTATCCCTCCAAAATGTCATTTGGGATTCTCTCGCGTATTGAAAGGAGCCCTTGATAAGGTGATCTGCACACCTGAGGACATTTCTTGTTGGGTTAGCCTGTTAGTCTTGCCTCTTTGTCTCCTTAAGACCTTTTGCCCGAGGAGTAACATGGAGTGTAGGTCTGCTATTAAACGCCAACGCCAAGAAGAATATATCGCTAATGCCATTCGCTCTTGGGGTACGTCTGGTGGAAGTTTACAGCTTGTTAGAGAGGTTTTAGCCGAACCCTCCCCTGCATGGTCTAATATTGATGAGGGTAACTTGGACTTGGGTGAGCGTAAAGTCAAACAATGTAGGAGGAAGATTTGTGATGGTCATTATACTGCGGCTGTCAGAGTTCTTTCTTCTTCAGGTGTTGCTCCTTATAATGATACCACTCTTGAGGACTTAAAAGCTAAGCATCCCTTCAAGTCTGCTCCTTCTCGGCCGGATATACCTATTGATCATCATAACCTTGTTTCATCTCCTGCTGTGGTTCTTGATATGATTAAGAGTTTCCCCGTGGTACCTCTTGTAGTCGGGATGGTTTGCGTGCCCAATACCTTTTGGATTGTTTTAGTGGAGCTGGTGTGGCTATTTTCGATGAGTTAATCGAATCTATCACCCGCGTGGTTAATCTTTTTCTTGATGGTAAATGCCCTAGGGCATTGGGTGAGTTTATTGCTAGTGCACCTCTCACACCGCTGATCAAGCCCGAAGCTGGTATCCGCCCCATTGCCGTGGGTACTGTTTGAAGGCGCTTAGTCTCCAAGGTTGGTGCCTCTATGATCGGCCACCCCTTGGACGGTTATTTAAATGATCTTCAGTTTGGTGTTGGGGTACCTGGAGGAGGGGAGGCTATTCTTCACGCTGTGAATAGGTTTATTGAAAACCGTGGTGATGAGGAGGGCCTTTCGATGCTATTGGTGCATTTCAAAAATGCCTTCAATTTGGTAGACCATGAGGTCATGTTATAGGAGGTTCGCTTGCGTTGTCTTGCCATTTCACATTGGGTGGAATTTTGCTACTCCAACCCAGCTAGATTATATTACGGAGAACACACGCTATGGTCACACCAAGGAGTACAACAAGGTGACCCACTTGGACCTCTTCTCTTTGCTCTAGTGTTACATCCTTTGGTATGCAAGATTAGAGACTCCTTTAGTCTTTCCCTTCAAGCTTGGTGTTGTTCCCTTAACACGCTTAGAGTTAACTAGAAAGTTAATCTATTCGTGTTTATGACTAATACAATGTTATGATTAATTCTAACAGATTAATGAAAACGTAAAAGTAAAAAACACAAGTATTTTTCAACGTTTAAATTCTTATTAGAAATGAATCAAAGAATCTATTACCCAAGTGTTTAGCGGAATAAACACTTGGGATCGAATAGACAAGGTATGGTGTCTCCTATCTAAACTCAAGCTATGCTTAAGTGGTAACAAATTTGACCCACTGAGCTATCTCAGGGATACGTTACTCTTTGTAGGAGAGAAGTTGTTTTGCAAAAGTCTAAGGCTTTCAATGTACAAAACACACTCAACTTCTCTCCTTTTGAACCTATTTATACACAAGTATCAAAGAGTAAAAGTGATTAAAAAACTACAACTTGTTGAAGCAAGCGTGTCTGACAATTACAACAGTAATTGTCATTTCCAAGAACCAATGGGAATGGAATATAAAGTCTTTAGGAGTGGTTGGTCTGACACTCCATGAATTTTAGCCGTCTTAGGGAAAGTTTCTTCCTGACAAGATAAGATTCGATCTTATCTTAAACTCTTCCCAGATCTTCCCGCCTTTCTTTCAGGTGTTGAGTTCTTCAGTCTTCAATCACTTAATGTTGTTGAGGAGACTGGGGTTCAGTGAGTTCTTTTCCAACACTCACTGAACCATCATCTTCTTCTTTGGCTTAAGTCATACTCAGGGAGTACCGCCTTCCTGAGTAGTGAATCCTTCTTCTTGAATTCGCCTTAAGCATCCTAAAGATGACTCACTGAGTGACTGTTCACTCAGTGACTTGAATTGTTTTCGGTTTGAGTTAACACTTAGTTAATTTGTGTCCAAATCTTGTTTTAAGTATTCTTGGGTACTGATGGACCCAACACTTGGTATCTTGATGATGGCACTATTATTAGAGATACTTTGGCCGTGGGGAAGGTTTTAGAGCTCATTATGATGGATGGACCACGGCGCGGCCTGCACCTTAATGTTGACAAAACTGAGGTTTTTTGGCCTAAGGAAGACCCCAGAAGCAGGCTCGTAGGTGTCTTCCCGCCTAATATTGCCCGACCGTTACATGGTGTTAAATTATTGGGTGGGCCTGTTAGTGTGGACTTTGAGTTTAGTAGTGAGCTCGTCATGAAAAGGGTTGCTAAAACTATTGAGCTCATGGAGGCTGTTGCTGAGCTTAAAGACCCTCAATGTGAGCTGCTGCTCCTTTGTGCTTGTGCCGGCATTTCCAAGCTATACTTTTCTATGCGCACATGTTTACCTCGGGTCTTTGAGAGTGCATACATTTCATTTGATGCGGCACTTCGTTCTTCTCTGGAGCGTATTGTCACTGCTTCTGGACCTGGCTTTGATGATTGGCAATGGAGGCTTGCCACCCTGCCATTTGTATTTGGGGGACTTGGTGTATACTCTGCAGGTGATACCTTGAACTATGCATTTCTTGCATCTAGACTCCAATCTGCCACCTTACAGACTAAACTCCTCCGACATTCTGGTATTGTAACCCCTGGACCTTCCTTCGAAGAGTCCTTGTGTGCTTTTAGTGCGAAAATGGAGATCGACCTTCTGAGTAACCTGGATAAGATCGTTGCCCCAAAACTCATGAAGAAATTGGCAGACATATATTTCAAACGTGGTACTAAAATTGCTGAATCCACCTTTTGCCTATCTGCTTGACAAATGGCACTCTGGAGATCGCAAAGGGAGGATTACACTTCAGATTGGCTTAGGGTAGTTCCGATCTTTGGGTTGGGACAGAATATGAACGCCAGAACTTACCGATGTGATAGGTTGGGTGTTCACTTATTTTCTGTTCAGAGGCCGTGCTCAGCTTGTTCCAAGGTTTCTACGGGGGATATTTATGGGGATCATGCTGTATCGTGCACTGGCATTATTGGTATTAAACATCGGCACAACGTGGTGCGTGATACTCTGGTTGACATTTGTTCTCGATCTGGGGTCTCGGCTCGAAAAGAGGTTGACATTGGGCTTTGTGGCGAAAGGGAGCAAGCCTTATGTCCAGCTGATATATTACTTTACTCTTGGGACGAAGGGAAGGACGTATGTGTTGATTTGACGAGGTCATCTCCCTTGACGCAAACAGGTATGATTGACTTTGTGCCAGGTCATGTGGTGACCGATGCCGCACAACGTAAACGCGTCAAGTATGAGGCTAAGTGTGCGGATATTGGATATGGGTTCCTTCCTTTCTCATTCTCTTCCTTTGGGGAACTTGACAAGGATGCGTTGGCCCAACTGAAACGGATCCAAAATTTCTCTGTGACTCAGGACATTGGAACCTGTGCCGCTGTTCATATTTTTAGTAGGATAAGCTTTGCAATAGCTAGAGGAGTGGGGGCCTAGTTAGTATCTCGGCTTCCCGCTAATTTCTTGTAGATCCTATGAGTTTCTGACAAAGTACATGTGAAGAGAATATACCAGCTCCCAGACTTCAATTTCTCGCTGATGCGCGTGATGTGTCGTTGCGGTTTAGCAGTATTAATGCTTACATACTCAAGTTTTAAATTTATATTTAGCCGACTTATCAATAACACACACACTTAACGAGCAGTGTACCCGGTCAGTATGAATATAATGGTAAGCAGAGTGTCGATCACTAAGAGTGGAACGTATTATCTAGTTATTCTAATCAGTATTTTAATATCCTAAGTTAGCTATACAACCTAATCTAACGCAAGGGGGGTTCAGCCTGAGAGACTGGCACAGTTTGGTTATAATTAAATAGAAAACTAAACTAATGAGCATGAATCAGCGATTAGCACACACGTACACAGATAGATACTCGAGACAATAAGAAGACCTGTCCTGATAATTAAATAGCTTGTCACTTGTTTTATTGCTAGTTTTATATGAAGTGTATATAATTAAACCTTTCTCGTTGGCTCTAATCTTATCGGCGAGTAAACCCTTAATGATTACTTATGTCTATCCTACTTTTCTAGAGACGCTAGAATAAATAGGCGAGGAAGGGGCATGGCGACCCAAGCAAGACTAAGCTAGACACAGAGGTTATCAATGCACTAATAAAAGTCACCAAAGACATCAACATATAAACTTTAATTAATGGGAAAGCAATATTAAGGGGAGTGCATGATCTTCCGTAGTCACATGACACAAGCCCATCAATCCCGATGAATTAAAGCGTACTAAAATAATAAAACAAAACTACTTAATGAATTGAATACATGCAGGACCTTCTTACAGCTCTTGTATCTTTGTTTGATGTGTGTCTTGTGCTGCTTGGTCGTCTGAATTCGGCTCTAGGGTTATACAAAAGGTCTTAGGTCTCTTAAATTCGTCTGGCCTTGGGGTATTTATAGTTTCTGTCTGAGGGATCGATGCGGGGCATTGAGTTGATAGATGCGGCGCATTGACTTAACTTCGCGTGGGGTCCAAGATTAATATATTCTGGAATATTCGTACACCGTCTTCAGATGCGGCGTAACTTGATCTTTGTATGCGGCGCATGTACTTTAGCTGTCTTGGATTGTAACTGGTGAAATCTTGATAGTGATACGCCGTATGTTAGAAGTATATTGCGGCGTATCTGGAGTAGAACGAGCTTGATCTTCTTCTTTGACCAAAGTTTCATATGCGGCGCATGACAGAATTGCATGCGGCGCATTCTTCAAAGTCAGGCAATGGTCTTCGAATTCATCTAAGTATGATATTGCGCCGTATCTGTTGAGTGAGATACGGCGCATCTTCTGGATTTCAGTAGACTTTTGACATCTCGCTTGTTTTGCTCCATAATTAGTCCAAAATCGCCAAGTTTCACATAATGCTTGTTTTTACCTGAGAATTACTAAAGTAAACATTAATGTATCGATTCTCATATATAATATAATAAAACAAGTCAAATAAATAGGATAAATGATGATAATAAAATGTACTTATTTGAGTTCATCAAATATCCCCCACTTGAACTTTACTTGTCCCCAAGTAAACCTTAGAATTAATCATATGAAAATGTATCCTCAAAGATATTAGGATTTATTTTTATATTTAAGCACGTATTCGTTTTGTCATAATCACACAACCAAACACTTAACGAAGTAGAAACCAAAATAATTTTTAATGTAAAACAATTCTAAATCGTTTAGTTGCTTAGTCGTGACGAATATTCTATCATAGGCTTGGCAAGTATACGCATCTCCCCCACTAAAGCCAAGGAGTAACAAGTCTAAAGCAGTAAAAAGGGTTTGTTGGTTAAGGGTTGATCATCATTTTTAATCTCTATCGATCTCATATTCCAAAAAAGGCGACAAAATTACAAATACATGATCATATCCACGACCACGATACTTGCAATTGCTCAATTCCTTAACTCGAATGGGCTAAAGATAGGACCAAGTAATCTTCACCAATAATATTATATCAAAAAGGGAGACAAAATCATAAATACATAGCCGAATCCACGACTACGATACTTAAGATTGCTCAAATCCCTAATCTCAATAAATCAAAGGTTTGGATGAAGAATGATATAGGGTATGGATAATATTTGGGATACAAATTGGTGTAAAATGAAAAATAAACAAAACAGATAAATTAAAATCCTAAGTGTGGTTAATCACTTTCCCAACCATCCCATGAATAAGACTCATATCATTGAATAACTCATGCTTTAACACTTGAAACACACGCTTTAGGTAGACACGAATTATACTCAACAAAATCTCAATCAAAGAATAACCTTAGTTGGCGTTCTCATAACGGCCAACTCCCATTCAATCCATAAATATAATATACAACAACAAATAGTGGTGATATCTCCCACTTAATACAAAACTTTACATAAGTTAGTTAAAACAAACTTCCAACTTTTCCTTTTTTTTTTCTTTTTCTTTTTTTTTTTTTTTTTTTTTTTTTTTTTTGACATCTATGTGTAAAATTTCACAACTTTTCTATCACTATTTTTCCGGATAATTTTTCCATATTCTTCATACTTTCAGAAATAACTGTAATAGTGAAAGTAGCAAACACACGAAAAATAAACTAAAAGTTATACAATATTTACTTTCATACCAATTGCATTGTGCAATTTCCCGACCTAGCCAAAGATAATGAATTACGCACGCGAACACAGGTAATGTAAGGAAACACACTTTGCCTAAAGCAATTAACCACGGATTTTAATCTACAGGGTAGGCTAAGGTGTAAGGGTATATCGAAACATTATAACAAAGGTGTAAGAAACGAAAGGAATGACTCTGAGGGTTTTTCTAGGGGTATCTTACTCTAAAAGTGAGAGTAAACAAAGGGTTTATACGGGGGTTAACTAACCAGTGTAGTTAGTTAATATCACATAACATATAAAGGCTATTTGGGTGTAATCCTAGAAATTTACCAATTTAGACAAGTCACTCCAATTATATAGATAATACTCATTATGGTGGTCTCGAATAGTATACAAGCCAAGTTCTAAAGTTTACAAGTCACCGGCACACTAAAGTTTTAATATTTTTGAAAGAATAGAGTTATGTGTGCGGTTATGTAATTTAGACTTTAAACAAAAACATGCTAAAAAAAATTTTAAATTTTGATATATTAAGCGCATTTTAAGCATATTTTGAAAAAGTTTAGGAGAAGTAAGTGTTCTAATTCTCCATCCTCCCACTTAAGTTAAACAACGTCCTCGTTGTTTGTGTCAAAGGTTAAAAACTGGAAAATAAAAGAATTAGAACAGAAAAACTCCCCTGAGATTTGCTCGGTATGATCCTCCATTATTCGTATAAGAGCAAAAATCAACTTTCTTGTGGATGAGAACGTTTAAGCTTCATAATTGATGTATCCACAAAAATGCAGGAATCTATAATACCATTTAGACTTTAACACACCTGAGTAAAGAAGGTTCAAACTTGCATAATACATTAGTAGTTAGTAAAAATAAAACCTAAAAAATTAAACTGTAAATCATCAGGTCAGTCGATACGCCGTATCTTATGGAAGAAGATACGCCGTATCGAGCCTGGAATAAATACGAATCAGAATAAAAGATGCGTCGCATCCTTAACCAGGGATGCGCCGCATTAAATAAACTGACAGAAAGTTTTAAAGTCAAAAATAAAAATGCAGAAAATGAAATAAGATATGACCAGTGCAGGTGATGCGTCGCATCTTATGATGGAGATGCGCCGCATCTTCTGCAGGTCTGACAGACTCGACACAGAACAAAAAAGTAAATTTTTTTCCTTCGGGTTGTCTCCCGGTCAGCACTTGTCTTTATTCCAGAGTCTTCAAGTTAGACTTACGTTCAGCTCCTTATTTCAATACTTCGGGTTGTCTCCCCGATTTGAAAGGTTGACTTTCCGCCTCTAGTTGTAATCCCTTTCAAATCGTGTTTTACCAAAAGAACCTTGTTAAGCACCGTTGACAATTGGTGCACTTCAATTGCCAAACCATCAATCATGTTGTTTTGTTCCTTTAGTAACAGCTCATGACTGTCTTTGAATTCATTAATAAAGTTTCTTGCTTCATGATGTTCTTTTTCATTTGCTTGAGCGATTAGTAGTGCAAACTCTTCCATGGTAAGGTTTCTTTGGGGTCTTCCGAACCAGTTGGGGAAAATATCGAACATTGTTCCTGAAAATTAAAGACAGGTAGATTTCAAAGTAAAAACTTCCTAGTGAAAGGGTAAGTTAGAATATTTTCCGTTCAGGAATAAGAAAAATAAAAGTTGCTGATATCTGTAGACGATGCGCCGTATCCAGAAAGTTGGATACGCCGTATCTTATTACGTTAAAATTTAATCAGAAAACAGATACACCGCTTATGAATTAGAATGCGCCGTATCAAGTTTAAATTATCAAAAATCGATTATATTTATTAAAATTAAATGCGTCGTATTAACAAAAGCTAATGCGCCGTATTTTCGTTACGTTTCAAAATACAAGATTTTTGATTTAGTAGATGCGCCGTATCGATAAAGATCGATGCGTCGCTTCTGTTTAATAATTCGAAAAACTGTTTTTAATTTAAATAGAAAATACGCCTTATCTGTTAAAACAGATGCGTCGTATGGCGTTAGGCCGGGTTTAGAAAAATTTCTTATTAAAAACAGAATACGCCGTATCTTGCGGAAAAGATGCGTCGTACTAGAATTTATTAAACGCGTTGTATTTTATAAAAATTAAACGCAATACGCCGTATCTGTGAAAACAGATCCGCCGTATCGTTTGTATCAGCACAATACAACGACAACAGAATGCAGAAAAATAGAAAAAAGAAAAACAAGAATAAAAACAAACAAAAAGAAACAAAAATTACAGAAAACAAAAACACACAAAAACAGTAAATATGCAAATTATACAATGAATGCAACCTATCTAATATACAACAGGGTTAGTGGTTAGAATATAAAAAAAAACTAAAAAAAAAAACCTAATTAAAATACTTAATCAAATTAACAGATAATAACAATTAACTCCCCGGCAGCGGCGCCAAAAACTTGATGCGCGTGATGTGTCATTGCGGTTTAGCAGTATTAATGCCTAATCAAGTTTTAAATTTATATTTAGCTGACTTATCAATAACACACACACTTAACGAGCAGTGTACCCAGTCAGTATGAATATAATGGTAAGCAGAGTGTCGATCACTAAGAGTGGAACGTATTATCTAGTTATTCTAATTAGTATTTTAATATCCTAAGTTAGCTATACAACCTAATCTAACGCAAGGGGGGTTCAGCCTGAGAGACTGGCATAGTTTGGTTAGAATTAAATAGAAAACTAAACTAATGAGCATGAATCAGCGATTAGCACACACGTACACAGATAGATACTCGAGACAATAAGAAGACCTGTCCTGATAATTAAATAGCTTGTCACTTGTTTTATTGCTAGTTTTATATGAAGTGTATATAATTAAACCTTTCTCGTTGGCTCTAATCTTATCGGCGAGTAAACCCTTAATGATTACTTATGTCTATCCTACTTTTCTAGAGACGCTAGAATAAATAGGCGAGGAAGGGGCATGGCGACCCAAGCAAGACTAAGCTAGACACAGAGGTTATCAATGCACTAATAAAAGTCACCAAAGACATCAACATATAAACTTTAATTAATGGGAAAGCAATATTAAGGGGAGTGCATGATCTTCCGTAGTCACATGACACAAGCCCATCAATCCTGATGAATTAAAGCGTACTAAAACAATAAAACAAAACTACTTAATGAATTGAATACATGCAGGACCTTCTTACAGCTCTTGTATCTTTGTTTGAGGTGTGTCTTGTGCTGCTTGGTCGTCTGAATTCGGCTCTAGGGTTATACAAAAGGTCTTAGGTCTCTTAAATTCATCTGGCCTTGGGGTATTTATAGTTTCTGTCTGAGGGATCGATGCGGGGCATTGAGTTGATAGATGCGGCGCATTGACTTAACTTCGCGTGGGGTCCAAGATTAATATATTCTGGAATATTCGTACACCGTCTTCAGATGCGGCGTAACTTGATCTTTGTATGCGGCGCATGTACTTTAGCTGTCTTGGATTGTAACTGGTGAAATCTTGATAGTGATACGCCGTATGTTAGAAGTATATTGCGGCGTATCTGGAGTAGAACGAGCTTGATCTTCTTCTTTGACCAAAGTTTCATATGCGGCGCATGACAGAATTGCATGCGGCGCATTCTTCAAAGTCAGGCAATGGTCTTCGAATTCACCTAAGTATGATATTACGTCGTATCTGTTGAGTGAGATACGGCGCATCTTCTGGATTTCAGTAGACTTTTGACATCTCGCTTGTTTTGCTCCATAATTAGTCCAAAATCGCCAAGTTTCACATAATGCTTGTTTTTACCTGAGAATTACTAAAGTAAACATTAATGTATCGATTCTCATATATAATATAATAAAACAAGTTGTTGATCCCAGTTGAGCTTAACGATCTTGTTAATTACTTTAGATATAAACCTAAAGCAATTGGTATAGAAACTGCTTATGAACGATCTATTAATTACTATGCGGAAACTAGCAATTAATCTTAAGAAGAATAACTAACAACCAAACAACACTTCAATATATTAATACGATTACTCCGAATAGCAATAGGGTTACACAAAACCTTGAAGTGTAAAACAATAATGATACGTATCTAAATCCTAACCCTAGATCCTCCTTTTATAGCGTAAGGAGTCCTAGTCGGTTTACAAAACTTCCTATACAAGAAAAATATTCTTACGTATCTTTTCTATATTTATCCTTAACATACTATACATATCCAATAAGCATCAACATAATCTTCCTAGCAGCAGAGTCTTCGTGGGATAGCAGCAGAGTTATACTATGCTTATTCTTCCAAACCAGCAGAGTTATCAAACAGCAGAGTTTAAGTCTAAACAGCAGAGTTCTTTGACTAATCAGCAGAGTGTATTTCCCGAACAGCAGCATCTTTAGACCCAACAATCCTCCCCTAAACTTGATATTTTTCTCCAAAAATCATCAAGTTTCCTTTTAAACTCGACTAATCACTAGGAGGATGCTTCCAAACACTTTACTGTTTTGAAAACTTCTCTTGCAGAATCTTTCTATACTTCTCAATTAGCACACCTGCTTGATAGTCTGATACAAATGGTCTTTGCAACATCAACTTTCCTGGTTGCATCATATCAGAGAGAACATCAACATTGTTGTAGAAAGGATAATCCTTTTCTATCAACATGTACACACCAAGTCCATTATCTCCAATCAATTCATGTACTCCACATGACTGATATAAGTACCACTTAACAACTTTCTTTGACCTTCTTAATTTTTCCCATTCAGTATACCTAGCATCAGGTTCAAACATGTTACTCAGCCAAAGATAGTGTACTCTTTCAGGCACTGACTCTGGTTTCTTGTCACCATATCTTTCTTTGTAAAGTTCCCAGAGTTTCACAACATCATCTCTATCCATGTATTCCAGCATCTGAGAGAATCTAACATACTTTTCACACTTCAAATCAGATCTCATAACCTCCCATTTTGCATCACAGACATCAAACACATCAGCAGTATAAGAAATAATTGGATACTTTGTTGATAAAGGGACTGCATTAATTATTTCAGGTTCTGGTTCTGGCTGAGGTTCTGGCTATGGTTTATGAACTGTGAAGTCCATAATGGCTTTCATGGCATCAGCCTCTTCTTGTCTGTTCTTATAACAATCCTCAGTTTGAACTCTTCTTTTCTTTCTAGCACTCATTTTACTTCTTTTACCAGTCCTTTTATAACCAATCACTTCCTTAACTTCTTCCCTCTCAACCTCCTTGGTTTGATTGTCATCTTGCTTCTCTAAAGCACTTCCAGATGCTTCCATAACTTCTGGTTTTCTTTTCTTTCCAGTTTTGAAACCTTTCCTTGGATTCATCATAGCATAGGTTTCATAAAATTCTTTTGTGATTATGGCATCTGACTTTCCTTTGAAGTATTGCATAGTACAGCTTCTTGCATTCTTCAAATAATACTTCATATCAGTAACCAACTCCTTCCTTGTGGGTAACTTAGTCTTGTACCCATACTTTTGTCCTTCTTTAACTCTTTGAATCAGCTCTTCCCATGTAGCTACTCTGTTCTTTTGGAGTAAAAATTCCACAAGCTCTTCTGTTTGTTCATTTGCATCCAATTGCTCATCTTTCATTATCAAGGAAGCTTGACCTCTCACAATAATATCAGAATCTAAGAAATATTGTAACTGTTCATTGAATACTTCTTGAGTAACAGCTTTAGATCTAGTTCTTTCCGTAAATTCAGATAAATTTCTTTCCTCATTAGCTGCCATCCTCCTTGCATATTCCTCATCATGAGCAATCTGAGCTTTTTCATTAGCTAATTCCTCTTCTTGAAGTTTCCTTGAAACCTCTGCATCAAAAGCTATTTGCTTCTTAGCTTTTGGTTTTAGCTTTTGCATCCTTTCAAGTTCTTCAGCAGCTTCTTTATCATGGTGTGCAGATTCAGCAGCAGGTTGTTGTTGTGATGGTTTGGGTATTTTAGTTCCAATATTCAAAAGTACTTGAGCTAAGGTTATTCTATCATCATCTGAATCAGCAGATTCTTTTTCTCTTGTACTCTTTTCTGTATCAACAGCAGAATCCCTTAACCCATCATCAGCAGAGTGTTCTACCCCATCAGCAGAGTGTTCTACCCCATCAGCAGAGTCTTTTAACCCATCAGCAGAGTCAATCTTTTCACTCTCTTTACCAATAACTGCAACATTTTCAGCTGATTCCTTAACAACCTCCCCTGAACCTTCTATAACCTCCTGATCCTGGTCATTCCTCCCTTGTTTGGAAGCATCCTCTTCCAAACATGGTTTGGAATTCTTCTTTTGTGAAGATCTTGATCTCAGTATCCTCTCAAGATGTGTAATTCTCAGCTTAAGCCTTCTTATTTCAGCACCCTGAGAAGCTTTGACTGTCTTTAACTCCTTTCTTAGACCAAGAACTTCCTTTGACAATTTTGTACAAGTACCCGTCAAGTCTTTTAATTGTTTCATGATATCCTCACAACTTCGGTCTGTGTTACCTGACCCGAGAGGTTGATCACTGGAATTGACATTTTGTACAGGTGTTTTAACCGTCAAATCCTCTGTTTCAAGTTCAATACTAGCCTCAACACTTCGACCTGTGTTACCTGGTCCGAGAGGTGTATCATAGACATTGTCAATTTGTACATTAGTGTCCATCAATTCAATAGTTTCATCTCTGTCCTCATCACTTCGAGATGTGTTACCTTCTCCGAGAGGTGAATCAGTGGACATAAACTCAGTCTCAACCCGAGGTTGAACATCTGAGCCCCCCATGGTAGCCATTTGGCTGGGGTTACCATCAGTTGTATTAGGTTCCTGAGAACCTTCCACAATAGATGTTGCCATGGTTGAGGTCTTAGGTATGTTAGCACTGTCCTGTTCAACTACTAAGTTGGAA
This sequence comes from Artemisia tridentata subsp. tridentata, assembly GCA_021014915.2. NCBI lineage: Eukaryota > Viridiplantae > Streptophyta > Magnoliopsida > Asterales > Asteraceae > Artemisia > Artemisia tridentata. Next base: position 506,234,667 of record CP139508.1, read on the forward strand.
ACAGTAGTGCCAGCCTCGTCCATCATGGTACCTACATCACCAGTACCAGCCTCATCTGCATCCATACTGACATTGGACTGAGGTATCACAATGTCCTCTTGTTGTGAAGCCCTAGGTGATTGGGTATTTTGAGATTCAGTTGATGATGACACATTCAAACTTGTTGATGAGGATGTGTGATGGGAAGCTGTGGGTGTTCCAGCCTCTTCATCCTCATAAACTGCAGCCACGATACTCAAGATGTGTTTAGTGAGTGGAGTTATAGCACCAGAAAAACCTTTTCTATTCTTCTTTAGAAAAGCGAACATCTTGATTGCCATTCTGCTACAGGGCTCAATATTTGCATGCCTCAATGGTTTCTTAAGCTGATGATTGATAACAAGTTGTAGAAACCTTGGATACAAATAAAACTTCTTCTTAACAAACTTTTTCATACCCTCAAAAATCATAGAAGAAAAATCAAAGGGTTGCCCTGTGGCCAAACAAACTAAGGCCATTGCTTGAGAAGCACTAAACTCACTCCATCCACCTACTTTGGGAAACAAGCAGTGTTGGAGAGTATGCAACAAAAATTTCCAATGTGGACAAAGACGACCTTTCAAAAATGTTCCACCAACTTCAGGTCTCTCATATCCAATGTTCTCAAGCTCAGTCAAAACAATTTCTGGGGTAAGGGTAGGGGTGTTGGTACGCCTGATAAACGAAGACTTCTCTTAATGGTTGTTTCACTAACTACAATACTTTCACCATCCACACTACCTATCAACCTTTCCTCCCCGTCAAGTATATCCAGCTTAACAGTTGACCAAAATTGATGCATATGAGATTTATAAATGGTAGGATCAACCGTTAAAGCATACCGTAATCGAGACGCACTTAAGAAATCCATAACCTCATGAAATCCATCAGCTGCTGAGACCTTGCTAAGAAATGCGATCTGATTGTGTTCATCCGAAAACGTTCTTCGAGCCATTTGATTTGGGGGTTTT